>JAWPHD010006034.1:0-151683 GCA_037043455.1 Cyrtodaria siliqua
ATATATGCGATAGTAAGAGAAAGGATTCCTATGTATCCTTTCCCTCTCTGTGGTGCGGCTCGAAAGAACCTAAGTTATCTATAGATGGGGCGTTAATCAATAATTCGTTTATCCATATCTCTTGTTAAAATGGATTTTACGTTTGCTAGAAGGATACATGTTTAATTGATACACTGATACACTTTTTCAGTTGTTATTTGTTTAGCTTCTATTAACCTGTGGCGCGGTTCAGACACCCAGTTATAGGTGTACCGGAAGTAAATCAAATCCCATTGAGTCCAATGCAATATTGTCCAAGCTTTCTAGTTAGCCATTTTTCAAAATGAAGTTTAACCTAAGATTCACTTACATATTCTTAGTCATGAGACCTGCCTCTCTAGAAAACTGCTGAGAATATTAGGGGTCATGTGGCATATAAGAAAATAAAATTCTGATCTTTGTTGACACCCGTGAACAAATTGCATTCATTCGGCACTTCTTAAATGTGTTCTACTTTCACTTTCAAAACATTGAAGTTGAGATAAATAAAATCATCATACAACCATGCAAATGGTTCTTAGCTATCACAAACAAGTCAATAAAGTCATTTCAGCCAGAAAAACAGGCCTTAAATACTCAAAAATGCCTTTTACTACAAAAAAAAATAGGATTTATATATTTGGGAACTCCTTTCGACTACACCAGGCATGAATACCACAGTGATCTACTTCCTGTATACCTATATAGTCGGTATGCATGATAACGATCATTGAATGTACATCTTGCGTAGATCCTGTCGGAGCTTACCTCAAGTTACGAGGGGTTAATGTCTTTAACAGCTAATTGTTTTAGATACGGAATGCAGTTAGTGTTAACTATGTTACAGAATCGCGTATTCTGTGCCAATTGTATATAAACATATATATCACTACTTTTGTCTTAAGGCTTATATATATTTACTATTTATTTTCATAATTATATATCCTTTCTTAAACTTGTTTCGATCGACACCTTGTGACTTTTATTGATATGAAATAAAGATAGCATAAGCTAACTGCTGAAAAAAAGCACGTTCATAGCCTGTGCCATTTACCGTCGTGTGTTTAACAGCTTATATTATATATTCTGTGATGAATTATAGAAATTTCCCAGTTTGAGAAAATCTATAACATATCCCTTCCTCTACTGTGCTATCTCGCCTAGTGCGCAAGATAGCACAGTAGCCAAATGTTATGAACTAAACGATAGACGTCACGATATTACGTCACGAATTGACGTCATAATATTACTCCGCGCTGACAGAAGAAGGAATACTTGTGTCAAAAGACGATTGGAAAGAAATTCATCACAGAATATATATAAAAAAGTTTAATTAACATTTTTGCCGTGATACGGAAAATAATTCACTCGTGAGAAATATTCTTGCGATATAGAAACTCGTGCGAAAACGCACTCGTTTCTATATCGCAAGAATCTTTCTCACTCGGGAATTATTTCCCGTATCACTTCAACAATGTTAATTAAACTCTATATCTTGCGTACTAGTATCGGCAATCCCAATCTACCACACTTGTGGTCTGAAGTAAACTGATGACCAAATTCAATGAAACCGAGTCGGCTACGTTTCCCTCTTGTTTGTGTTTAATGGTTCCATTGACTCCCCTTTCAAGTATTTATTTACACGGTAATATAACAGTCGTCACATAGTAGGCTAAATACAGACTTATGGGACACATAAATGCAATCTATTTCAAACTTTGTTTACATATGCCAGGCATGAAGACGATCCGTATTTGTTTTATCAGAAGCATATCTCATATTGGTGTATATTAAATGATGTTATTGCTTATTGTTCTTTGGGATCATCAAAGTCTTGAAATCGTTGTGGCTTTAAATTAGAATTCCGCTTAAACCGATGATAGCTGCGTGTGTGGTTGGGGTTGGGTGGATGGGGGGACGTTGCCGCTTGTATATCATTGGTCCTTTGAGATCATCAAGCCCAATCTTTGTGACTTTAAATTAAAATATCGCTTAAGCCGAAACTAGGAGGCATGAGAGGTGTTGCACTTAACATTACCTCTCATGAACAGACGCAATAAAACCGAGTCTGCTACTTTATCTCTTACTTGTGTTTGTTGCTTCCAAGGGATCCCCTTTTCAGTATTTATTATATATGTATCATGTACAGATAACACGAGTCTGCTTTTCTCTTTTGTTTGTGTTTGTCGCTTCAAAGGGGAGAGCCTTTTCGGTATTTTAAATTAAATTATTGTAACTATACATGGGCGATGTTTTGAAATTCAAAATAAAGCAACATATATAAGGAAGTTGATTTCAATTTTTACAATTTATTCCTACGTAGACGGGGATCTTCATCTAGCAACTTCCTATTGGGCATAAGTTGTTTATGAACTTATTCGTTTTATTTCTAGAACTTATAGACGAGTTGGTGGACTTTAAAATCTGTAACGTTTGTATAACTCCAAAACTACCTCATTAGGGCTACCGTTACTATAAACCCTTAAAACATTTGCACAATTGTATTAAGGTACCCTTAATTTACTTTTAAAATATAAAAGCAATTTAAGGATTCTTCTGCATTGAGGACTCTCAGAATCTGACTTATATCGTGACGTGATTTACTCACTTCGTAAGATCTTTCATCCTTTGTCATGATTACTTTCATAGACATTTTTATTAAACTTGTTAGACATTTTATCAAAAGAGTTATGATTTTTTCACTTTGCAACGCACTGCATGTTTAGTGGTTGACCCATTCCTTTCCCTTTGATTGGACGATGACCCGACATAATGTGGACCCTATCATGACGTCTACCTAAATTTTGAAAGGGGATAGTAACGTTTACTATGTGTCCTTAATCGTGTCTTGTCGTGCCCCATACTTGTTTATTTTCTTGTTTCTCTGGCTTCTGCCAAGCCATTGAGTACTTGCTTCTTGGCGCTGTATTTTTTATTTATATATACATGATCATCTTTGTGTTATATATTGCCTATTAAAGGTGTCTAGTTTGTTAGTGGATATAACCTGCGGGGATTTGGTTTTTGTTAACACTGTCCATTTTAATTGGAATGACAGTAGGGTAAGTTTGAGGTTTGGTGAACCATAGAACCTGGTTTAAACCAACAACGGCCTTTCTAGCAATCACCGTTCCAATTAAGGCGACACCCCAGTTTTCAACCCCTTTGTATTTGTGTTGTCGCCTACTTTGCTTCTGTTTGTTCTTGTAGTTTGTTTGGATTGCGTGATTTGGTTGACTGTGTTCCGTGAATGCTGCATTTTACTTGTGCATTTCAGATGTTCAGACTCGTTTATTACCCATCTACACTATACAACAATAATATTAATATGAAAAAAATACACACGTGACATACCAGACCAACAAAAACAAACGCAGCTATCTAGAATCAACATATCTCTACAACAAAATATCAATGTCCCATGCCTGTCCTTAGAGACTGACCGCTTCTGTTGACTTCGTATAGCTGGATCATTTGAATAACTTCATTACCGGTGGTTTCCTAGATCGGACATGTCATGCAGTTAGATTTTCTAAACAATAAAGACTATACTGCGAAAAATAATTCGCAAATATCCAATCCAATAAAAGCGAATACTTTAATATTGCAAATAGCCACCCCTCGAATGGAATATAGATATAAAAATCGAACAGGAAAAGCAGCATTCAAGGACGACAGTCAACCACAAACACACACAGAAACAAAGAATAAAGTTAACGACGAATAAAAAACCATTTTTTTCGCATTTTGTTTTCATTAAAAAAAATGTTTTAAACATGTTTTATTGTCGAAATATCTGTTATACAATCCTGCTAATATAAACTTTCAAATCGCTTAATGGAATTAAGGCAGGACCACGTAATGACGTTGCAACAGCAGTCTGTCACAAGCAGTCAAGAAACCAACTGTACATCATGTGCTGTGTGTTATTATGCTAAGCAATAATTGGTCTCTATTTCCGATTCGATGATCCTTTATTGCCGTTTTATTCGCTTCTCGGGTTAATATCGCATCAATCCTTGTTTGCTCTATTCTTTTTATCTCCAAGCGAAGGCAGCTAGATTAACATTTGTTCCAGGCATAGGAGGGGAACAATTTTATTGCGTTACGAACTTCACAGTCGGAAATACTTTTATTTAACAGTATTCGTGCTTTGACTGTGAATTATTTGCTATGCTATCTATCGTATGCTATGCTATGCGTCAAATTATGAGCAAAAATAGGAGGGCAAGTATAAGAAAACAAGCAGTACGGTGCATAGATTATGTATTTGTTGTATGTAAAATTATTTTATAATTCTATACAAAATTAATTATAAATAAAATCCCCTTTTAAACAGAGGTAAAAGTTGTGTGTGGGTACGATATGTTGAAACGACACCTTTTTTTTCTAAAAAAAAAACCGGTTTTATTTACATAAGAACAAACACATAAACAGAATTAAATATAATACCATTGATTTATGAAACATAATAACATTGATTTAAGATGAAATGACAAATACTGATCCATTTGACATAAAATAGCAAATACTGATTTATTTAAAATAATGATTTCGATTTATTTAACGCAATAACAAACATTGATTTCTTAAACATGTAAGTGAATTGAACTATGTGTTATGGGGTGCCTGACAGGAATAAACATGAACTGAATTGGGGTTTTACGGCGTGATATTGAAACATGTATATGTTTTAATTTAATTTAATTTACTGCCACAATATGGAACACGCATATTGACAATATAAAAATTACATTGTTTCATTAAAAAAAACATGGAATGGTCTTGGAATCTCAATTTAAATAAATGGATACAAACGTCTCAATCTTATCTCCAGAAGTGGACCCTTCCTTGAGGGCAATAATTCCGAATAATCCATAGTTTACCGAAGTAAATGATATTGAAACAGCTGCTATATGTTTTAATTGAATCTCAATAGATTTACTGGCAAAAATATGAAACACGCATATTGACAATATGAAAATTACCGTGTTTCATTAAAAAAAAAATGGAATGGTCTTGGAATCTCATTTAAATAAATCGATACCAACCTGTCAACCCTTTCTCCAGAAGTGGACCCTTCCTTTAAGTTTTGAGCAGGGAACCTGTTACTTTCGAGGGTGCAAGCCAATAAGCAAGCTAGTTACATTCTTTCTATGTAATATTCAATTGTTTTGCATACTTTCTAGATTGGCGGTGCATTGCACGTAATATACTCTCATCTTCTTTGTTATTAGATTGTCTTTTGAGATTGAATAAAGGAAATATTTTAACTGTTTACAGACAAAACCTTTCACTTCCACGGGTGTGTTTCTCAAATGTATGTGTTTAATCATGGTCCCAGCGTCGGTTAAAACTGTTCCTACAACCAGTTTATCTATCCCATTATCGATGGTCTGATAGGTTAATATTTGATATCTTTCCTGTCGTGATCTCAGTGAGCTCAGTGAGCCAGGAATTAGCGAACGATTTATTGAATCTTTTATTACATCAGTAGAAAGGCTAAGATTACAGAAAAGCAATATTTACAATTACTAATTATGAACAAAGGATCGCTATAGCCTCAAACTATTTACATCATTATTCGTAAATATATAGGAATGTAATCCAATGTAATTCTATGAATCCAAATGTTCGCCCTGGAAGAGGATCAAAGACAACTTATAGACGTACTTACCAACAGCTCAAGATTTCTTAACCAGTTAATATTTTAGATTTTTGTAAAGATATGCATTTTCTTGAGTGGGATTACCACTGACGTCGCTTACATGTTCAAGTGCATTGTATCAACGGTCACGTGACTATCGGCGCACTGACATGTGTGCTTTGGCACATCGCTAACGAATTTTAGTGTAAGCCTTAACGAGGTGGGGACTATTTTACTCTACTATATACACGTTTAAGACTCTATATCGTAAATAAATGTAACTTTTACTGTTTTAACTAATTGAAGCAATTTATAGTAGATTACTAAAGACAAATATATTTTTGTTTGAACAAGTGTAAATAACGATAGCCCCGCCAGGTTATACTTTCTAACAAACAAGGCAACTTTGATCATGAATTTATGAAAATAAAAAACAAAAGCCTAGAAATCTACAAAGCAAGTACCAGTGACCTGATAGAAGATAAGTATTTTGACATATTTCTTCTTGATAATCATCACTAGAGCATGCGTGTATACATTCACATCCTATCTTCTTCCATGATTAATTACAATGTGAAAATAATTATATTAGGATAGTATTGTATCTTTCAAAACAGCACGGTACATTTTGTCAAACAGAATTGGGCCGAAAACGAGACTACGACAGCTGCCAGCATAATATGGTTATTCTCAGCTTTCCTAATTTAAACCCAAACATATATAGACGTCTGTGCTGATTCGATTAAAATTTAGATTTAAACGGTGTAAATGTAGGTCCAATTTAAATGCATTTCCCCAGTAGGCAATGCAGTGTATTTACCCAGTAGACAATACATATCACGATCCAACGAAAAGGGTTACGCAGATTTCAAATTAATTACATGGCATAGGCTTACGCAGATTTCAACGCATACGGAATTTCAATTTAACTGTCTTATACAGGCTTACGGTATATCAATTTAACCGTCCCACACAGACTTACGAGGTCTCAATTTAGCTGTATTAAAACGACTTACGCAGATTTCAATTGAAACATCGTGTACAGGCTGACGAGATCTCTCGAATTTAACTTCCTTGCACGGGCTTACGAAGAGTAATCTCTGAAATATTTATAGGCTCATGCAATTCATTTATTTTTCACTATCAAATTAGTTGAATGGAGATTTTAATTTTTATATTGGATAATGTCCCCATTTGACTGAGGAGGTGTTATTCCCTCAGAGCGATGACATTTTAATGATAGAAACAATGTTTAACAGTCATGTAATCTTCTTCGGTCGGGGTTTCGCTACTTAAATTACAAAATACGGTTCGTTTTTCAAGAGCTTGTATTCGTAATATAACTAAAACGCTACTCAATCAGGGTTACCGTTACCATGAACTTCGTAAAACCTTTGCAAAATGTTATCATCGTAACCCTGATCTTCTTTCCAAATATAAAAGTAATTTAAGGACTCTTCTGCGACAAGGACTATCACAATCTGACTTCTATGGTGATGTGATTTATAAGCTTGGTAAGATCATTTTCATACTATCTTTGTTGCACTTGTTAAAAAGAGGTTATGACCCTGTCATTTTGCAACGTACAGCATGCTTGGTGGTGGACCCTTTTACAGTTCGCCACTATGCTTTCCTTTTTAATTGTACGATGACCGGACAGGCTGTGGAGCCTATGATGACGCCTACCTAATGCCCATTGGGACGGTGGCGTTTTATGTTTGTCTATGATCTTTCTTGTCGTGCCCTTAATGGTTTATTCTCTTATTGCTCTGGCTTGTGCCAAGTCCTTGAGTACCTTCATTGTGGCTTTCTAGGCTATTGTTTATCTTTGTATTATATTTACACGATCATATTTGTGTTTTACTTATATTGCCTATTGATGCTGCCTTGTTGGTTAGAGATTAGATCATGGCGGGGATTTCTTTATTTACACTGTCCTGTTTTAATGAGATGACAGTAAGATAAGTGTCGGGTTTGGTGCACCCTAGAACCGGTTTAAACCCCCAGTGGCCTACTTTGCCACTGACCGTTCCAAGGCGGTAGCTCTATTGTCAACCCTTTTGTGTTTGTGATGTCGTTTGCATTTATTGTTACTTTTGCCTTCTTGTTTGTCTGTTTGCGTGTTTGTTTCTGTGTTTTGTGGTTGACTGTCCTCCTTGAATGCTACTTTCCCTGTCCGCTACTTTCCCTGTCCGATCTTTTTATATTTCTTTACACACACACAAAGGGGTTGCAATAGGGATGGGGTATGAAAGTTAATACTCGGACGACGTAATGTGACATCAAATGTCGTTTCTTTCAACTGCCATTATTACATAAATCCTTTTTATAGCCCATGTCTTTACAAATATACTTTATCTTTATTGAAATTGTATAACATGTCAACTGGAAAAGAAAACCATACATTAAGTTGAGCAAAAGCACCATGTTTATTGGTAACATCAGTATCAAATGTTATGTCTGGTTCAGTTCTGTGACAGCATTTGATTTGACACATTATTTAATAATACGAGAATGGGAAGATACAATGTTTTACAATTGATTGATTCCAGATACGGTAATCAGATTACACCTTCCATTTCATGTTTTTGTTTTTCTTTTCTCCCATTTTGTTCTTGAATTAAAGAAATGCTATTCTACAGAGATTCCCAATAGAGGAGAAAACTAGATATAAAAGTCGAACAGGAAATGTAGCATTCAATGACCAATCAACCAAAATCACGCACAGTAACAATAAATAATTACAAAGATGAATAAAAAGCAAGATATGAAATCACAAACATAAAAGGGTTGACAACTGGACTACCGCCTTGGCAAAAAAGGTTGTAGGAATTTAAACCAGGTTCTAGGGTGCATCAAAGGTTGGTAGGAATTTAAACCAGGTTCTAGGTTGCATCAAAGGTTGGTAGGAATTTAAACCAGGTTCTAGGGTGCATCAAAGGTTGGTAGGAATTTAAACCAGGTTCTAGGGTGCATCAAACCTCACTATATTACCCTAACCTCATTCTTTCCAACACTTTCTCATTAAAGAAATATATGTATATCAAATGACTGAAAGTTCGTGGGGGATAGTCAGGATACTCCTTCGATTTAACACTCAGTATAGACTTCGTCTACTCACCAATAATAAATCCTGACCAGGGAGATGCTTTGGAATCAACAAACACAACCCATAGAATAAAGTAGCAGAGACTGTTTCGTGAGAGTAAATATCACTCACGACACCTTGCACGGGCTTAAAGACGTATTCTACTTAAACAAAAGTATGAACTAAGACATTTGGAAATGCCGAACTAAGACATTTGGAAATGCTGAACACGATAAATACAAAACAAATTGCAGTCTCGGTTTGATTAAGAACGATGAACGGTGGTAAAAAAATTCTTGCTACCGTTCACGCACACAAGCCCCCGGTTGAGCAGAACTCAATATTTAAAACGTCAACAGTACGAAGATGGTATGAAGATGGTATGGTACGAAGATGGTATGGTACGAAGATGGTATGCATATGCCGGTGAGCATGGAGCATTGAATGACGTATTATATCATTCCATCGCAGGCATATGGTCCCAGTTTCTGTCCTAAACCAGAAAACAATGGGCGAAATGAACAAAATGTAATTTCGTTTGGAGCAGAGTTATGAAGGATGCGTATCACAAGTAACAGTCAAAGGACTACATTAAAAAGCAGACAACATATCCTAAGGATGATTAAACAATACTCAGAACCTTTAAAATCACCTATTCGAAATTGAAAGAAGGAAACAAAAGTAGTCACCCTAACGTAATTATCATACAGAATTTAAAACATGCTACAAATCAGAACTGTTATCACTTCTGGCTTTGAATTCACCAACCATTCTTGAAAATATTCTAGACTTAAACCCAAGTATGCAACTTTCAATCAGACATGTTTCTATAAGTTTAAAGGATAACCGTTCACAAGCTGATATGTATAAATATGATACATACTAATAAATAGCGACTTCAACATTTTAGTGCTTGAGCTCGAGTCTAAGAATAGCCTGAGTAATGGTTGGTGAATTCCAGACCTGTATTCATAAAGCAACTTAAGTATAAAGTATTTTTTATATATTTTCAAATATCATTATTAACCTCTCAGAGACACTACAGATCATCAACTTTAAGATAATCTTTTAGCTTGGGGTTTATTAATCCATGGCATAATTAACACTATACAAAGTTGTCTGAAAACGATAGAAAAAGGTGTTAAAAAATTGATACATTTTAACTTAAATTATGATATTGATGAGAAGCAATATGTTGTACAAGTATAGTTTTTCAGTCATAAATTAGCAACAACTCTGTACTTAGGATTGTGTTAAGTACTTTGAATTAGTGCAGCTGTGGATGATCCTAACTGTAAAATATGTCAACTAAAATTATGTTGAAATTCAAACGCTATTCAATTAAAAGAGAGGTAGTTTAGGATTGTTAATGTTTCATTTTATTATAGATGGAACATCTGCAATAGATGGGTCTTCGTACGCTGTAGCTAGAGCGTTAGCTTTCACACGCTCTAGTAGAGCGTTCGCACGCTGAAGCTAGAGCGTTCGCACGCTGTATTAGAGCGTTCGCATGCTGGAGTTAGAGCGTTCGCACGCTATAGCAGAGCGTTCGCGTGCTCTAAAAGAGCGTTCGCACGCTCTAGTAAAGCGTTCGTACACTGTAGTAGAGCGTTCGCACGCTGTAGCTAGAGCGTTCGCACGCTGTAGTAGAGCGTTCGAACTCTGGAGTAGAGCGTTCGCACGCTCTAGTTAAAACACACATAGAAACAAAGAACAAGCAAGATAAGACATCCCAAACACAAACACAAACGTGTTTACAATAGGGCGGTCAGTGGCAAAAAAGGCCGTTGGGGGTTTAAACAGGTTCTAGGGTGCCCCAATCCTCACTCTTACCCTATTGCCATCCTAACAAACGGGACAGCGTAAATAAAGACCCGCCAAAAAGTACTCTCAAGAAGCAAGGAAGCATTAATAGGCAATACAAGTAAACTCTTAAATGATCATGTATATATAATATAAATAATATAAAAACAAAAGCCAAGAAAGCCACAAAGTAAGTACTCAGTGACGTGGCAAAAGCCAGAGCAACACTAGAACAAACCGTTAAGTGTACGACATGACAAGATTAAAGACAAACATCACACGCTACCGTCCTATAAGGATTTAGGTAGTCATCACAGGATCCACAATCTGTCAGTCATCGCACACTCAAAGAGAAAAGCAAAGTGACGAACTGCAAATGGGTCAACCACTAAACATGCAGTGCGTTTCAAATGATAGCGTCATAACCTCTTTTGATAACAGTTTAATAAAGAGTGTAAGAAAGTGATTATTTGATTATGACCAAGGATCTTACGACGTTTGTTAATCACATCACCATAGAAGTCAGGTTGAGATAGTCCACGTCGCAGAATAGTTCTCAAATTACTTTTATATTTTAAAAGTAGATCAGGGTTACGATAATAAAATGTGGCAAAGGGTTTTCGAAGTTTACGGTAACGGTAGCCCTGCTGGAGTAGCTTTTTAGTTATACAAATAATTCAAATATTAAAGTCCTCAACACGACTACAAGCTCAGTCGTCTTACCCATCATTGTAATTGTCGTTTTCTCCGATGCGTGGTTTTGGTTGACTGTCGTCGTCCTTGAATGCTACATTTCTTGTTCGACTTTTATGTCTGCTTTTTTGTTCACATGGACGTTCTCATTTTTCAGGTTTTCTCCTTTCATACTTTTTTGAGCTTTTTCCTTCCTTACATTTTAGCTCATAAGAGCATTATCTTATGAGCTTCTTAGTTAAACGAAGAAGAAAAAAATATCCTAACCCAAATGCCAGTAGCTACTAAACCCTTAAATGTTAACTCGTACATTTATATATAATTCGGACTCCAGACCTTCTCATAAAGCCTGATGAACTCCTGTTAATCAATATCGTTACTTTATATACGCCTCATCTCACACATACCTAATTCAAGTATATATGGGCATGTGCAACGTATTTCCAAAGTTACTGTAACTACCAGCATTATGATTGAAGGGATGATTCTATTTCTGACATTGGGAACTATCCCGCCTACGAGACTAATTGTACCTCATGCCCTAGCGCACATGGTTTACAATTATCCATTTAACTAAGCATGAGGCGATGGATCGCCAAGATCGCAGCCAAGTTGTAACAGCCATATAATCTTTTTCAGCAACACGGATTCCGCTACTTTAGCTTAATAATACATTTTATATGATCTGCTATTACCATAAAACCTCACATAAAATCTCTCTAGATAAAAGAACGTACACAAGTCGAATAGGAAATAAGGCATTCACAAGTATTCGCAGAACACAGAGAACCAAAAAACAGTACTTCTTTGGAACGGTCAGTGGCAAAAAGGCCACTTTAGGTTTAAAAAAGGTTCAATGGTGCACCAAATCTCATGGTTATCATATTGTTATCCCAGTGTAGGAGTTTTTACCATTGTTGGTTCCAATATCACCGCTCTGTCTGCAGTGGCCAGTTTACAATTGTTTGTTACAAGGCGGCCACTCTGCAATCAATTACTGTTTACTGCCGTTCTATAGTACCATCCCCATGGAACACAAATATATTTTACTAACTTTAGACACAGTCGAGGATATAATGTCAGAAACGATCGAAAACCCTGATTGGAATGTATGTTACATGCTTTTTCATTATTCGTCAATTACAGCCGCATATTCTGGTATTTAGAGATCTGTACATCTGGCTTAATTGGTTAACGTGTAACCCGTCAATAACGCAGTAATTGGTAGAAACATGTCCATGTTAACGTCACGAAACATCCTAACAGAAACGAAATGAAAGGATCAATAAAATGAGAAATCAAGTTAATATTTCTTTGAATGTTTGTATTTGGTTCTGTTAAGCTTGCTTTGCAATCACATGAATGAATGAATGAATGAATGAATGAAAGTCTTTATTTTAAGAGGGTGACCCAATTAACATAAGCTAATCTTCCTTGGGGCCCTCTGAATAAAACACATATTTATACATACATACAAACACATTAACAATATAATCAGTGATTTAACAAAATAATATCATATAATAATAGAAATCAAAATATATCAGTTCAATGATGGTAAAAGTTAAAGCATTTTCCCTGTAATTAAGATATAAAATAGCAATACACGACACATTCAAATATAGAACATTTAGCATTAGAGATCAAACAGAGGCAGTGGTTTTGAAATTATTTAAACACCAATTTTTTCATTTTTTTTATAGTTAAAATGATTAATCTTTTAAACTTTATTTAAAATTAGAAGTACGAGTATGAAAATTATCCCGACTTTATCCACTTGATAAAATTAGAAGTAAAACTGTTTATTGTAGGACAGAGTCTAATATAATCTGGGATACTATTCCATACTTTAGCCCCAGAGTAAGACATGCTTCCTTTAAATAATTCTTTATTTGGTTTCGGTATTAAAACATTTAAATGGTTTGATGACCTTAAGTTTCTGTGATTATTATTATTGTACTGAAACATGTTTTGAATGTAAGACGGAGTGGCATTTTGAAATACCCTATACATAAATTTTGCCTTTTGAAGTAAAATTCTATGTTCAATACTAAGTACATTAATACTCAATAAAGCTTCATTTAGGTTAGTGTATTGCTCACCTAGAATAATATGACATGCCCGCCGCTGTAATCGAATAAGAATTTGAATGTTTGATTTGTTTGTACTTCCCCAAATAATATTACAGAAATCTAAATGTGGTTGTATATATGCCTTATAAAACAGAATCCTATAATGTAATGGCAGAAACAATTTTATTCTTGATAAGAGCCATAAATTTGTGGAAATCTTTTTCCGAACGAAGGTAATGTGATTGTCCCATTTAAGATTTTCATTAATATGAACTCCAAGAATTTTATCCCCTGCTGTTAGCTCTAAATTAACATCTTTATAGTGTAATGATAATTTTTTATTTACCAATTGAGAACGTTTTTGTGGCGTAGTAATTAATAGGACTTTTGTTTTAGCAGCATTTAAAACCATACCATTATCTAAGCACCAGTTACTAACATTATTTAAAGCTCTTTGCAAATTTCTTTCAACTACTGTTTTCGATAAATTTATATCATATATAGTGGTATCGTCTGCATACATATCTACATTAGAATCATTTTCTTGTACATACAACGGCAAGTCATTAATAAATAATAGAAATAATAGTGGTCCTAGAATGGATCCTTGTGGAACTCCACAGGTAGTAATTTGTTTATCTGAAATAACACCATTAACGCTTACCGACTGTGTTCTATTAGTGAGATAAGATTCAAACCATTTAATAGTAATGTTACTGCATTTGTATATTTTTAACTTTTTTAATAGTATATCGTGCGAACATAAGTCAAAAGCTTTTGAAAAATCAAGCATTACAACACCGACAATTTCACCATTATTTAATGACTTCAACCAGTTATCTATCATATGCACAAGAGCAGTTTCACAGCTATGTTTTTTTCTAAATCCGCTTTGTGATTTACATAATAACTTATAATGGTTAAGATAAGTAATAAACGAATCATGTACATGTTTCTCAATTAATTTTGAAAGTGTTGGTAGTATGGATATTGGTCTGTAATTATTTACATCGTTTGCTAGTCCTTTTTTGAATAAAGGGTTTACTTTAGCTGATTTCCATTGATCTGGGAAAACACCCTGTGATATACTACAATTAATTATATGTGTGATACTGCTTGATATAACATCTGCAGATAATTTTAGTAATTTCGGCCCTATCTGATCGAGGCCTGTAGCTTTTGACACATCTAAGTTAGTAAGCATTTTACGAGTTTCAGATTCTGTTATTAATGGAATGTTAAAGTTCATGAGATTCGGGACATTTGCATTTACAAAGTTTTTAACATTTATGAAATCAGAATCTGGGATTGGTTCTTTTAAATTTGAAGCTATGTTTACAAAAAAATTATTAAACTCATTAGCAATTTCTGTCTTGTCATTTATGTCTTGATTATTTATTTTAATATTATTTATTACATTTGATTTATTTTTATTTTTTGAAGACGCACCATGCTCTCTAAAAATCTTCCAAATTGATTTAGGGTCCGATTTACCTTCTTCGATTTTTCTTTCATAAGATGAATTTTTAGAAACATTTATCAACCTGTTAACTTTGTTTCGTGCATTTTTATAATTGTTTATATCGCCTTTGGTTTTAAATTTATCTCTTTCTTTCATTGAATCTAAAATTTCTGGATTTAACCAGTCTGGTTGCTGCAAATTCTTTACTCTATGAATCTTAACTGGAATGTGATTTTCTATTACACTTGAAAAATTAGACACCCAGGTGTGAAGTACTTCATTTGTATCAGTGTTATTATTCCTAACACCCCAGGGTATGCTGATAAGATCTGCTATGAAAGCTTCTTCAGAAAATGTTTTTATATCTCTGTTCATGTAATACATGTGCAATCACATAGCTCTGTTCATGTAATACATGTGCGCACATATCAGGTTTTCTTGGTCAAACGAGTAAATAAACGGCGATAAATACATTATTCGCAATACTCACAACGGATAGTGAAATAAAGAATGAATTGTTGCGTATAACACATTCATTGCCGGAATTTGGACAGCTTATGTCGCCACAGTACACTTGAAATGGTCTTGCTTGCTCTTTTTAGCTACGGACATATTATATATTTAAAATGATGTCATAAATCATGTCAGCCACCTCCGTTACGTCTATAGGTAGACATTAAACTTGTACTTTCTTTTTCAAATGGTTAAACCAAACGGAATGCTCAGTCCACCATCATATGTCATAAATTAGTATATTATTCCTTTTCAGTCGGAGAAGAACCAAATTCTAACCTCAAACCTATGGCTTCGACATGTAAGTTATCTACAGTTCTCTACATATCTCAGTTATACGTATGTCTATCTGTTTGTATTATGATTGTACATTTCATTTAAAAGCAAACACTTAGAAAACAATTAAACACTGGTTTAGTGTGTTTCATATAGTGTAACAGTGTTTAAATACAGATTTGAAACTGGATTCAGAAAAGGTCCGCATTGATGTCATAATCAAATATTTTATCCCGGATCCATGCAGTTCTATAACTTGTATCCTTTCATAAAGTGTTGTGACCATGCTGTTATGTTCCAGGAATGGGTAGACCTTCGTATGCGCTGGGACCCCAATGCATTTGGAGGTATTCAGATGACCCACATTCCCTCTGATGATCTGTGGAGACCAGATATTACATTGTATAACAAGTGAGTTAATGTTTACATGATTAACACTCCGCCTGGTGTTCCATGGAGACCAGATATTACATTGTATAACAAGTGAGTTAATGTATACATGATTAACAATCCGCCTGGTGTCCCATGGCGACCAGATATTACATTGTATAACAAGTGAGTTAAATTATACACGATTAACACTACGCCTGGGGTTCCATGGCGACCAAAATATTACATTGCACAACAAGTGATTTAAGTTATAATTGATTAACAATCCGCCTGGTGTTTCATGGAGACCAGATATTACATTGTATAACAAGTGAGTTAAATTATACACGATAAACAATCCGCCTGGTGTCCCATGGTGACCAGATATTATATTGTATAACAAGTGAGTTAATGAATGCATGGTTAACACTCCGCCTGGTGTTCCATGGCGATCAGATATTACATTGCATAACAAGTGAGTGAATTTATGCATGATTAACACTCCGCCTGGTGTTCCATGGTGACCAGATATTACATTGTATAACAACTTAATTATACATATGACCAATAAACCGTCTGATGATCTGCTGTGACAAGATATCACATTCGTACCTTGTGATGATCCGTGGCCACCGGATATCAGCTTGTTGAACAAATGGTTGAACTATAGTAATTAATTAAATTAAACATATATTAATTATAAACTAATCTTAAAGTATTTCTTAAAGAAGATTTTTTTTTGAATGCTAGAGTTTTATTAATGGTTGGCACAGCAATTTGGAGAAAATAGATAAAACGAATAAAAGGAAACTGTTTGCGAAAATTGGTCAAAACCATTAAGTTAGTCTGAAAAAGAACTCCCTTAGGGAAATCTGCAAATAAATGTCAGACTATTTCAGTAGAATCAGACCTTTGATTTACACCCATATTTCTATAGTAACCCATTACGTTTTGTATAAAATAAATATGGTATCAAATATTATCATAGCATCGCTAATGTCAACCATCTCACCTTTGAATCTTTAGTGCTGACGGCGAGTTCGCGGTCACTCTGCTTACCAAGGCGACCGTCTTTTACACTGGTCTGATTTTATGGGAGCCTCCTGCCATCTACAAGAGCTACTGTCCAATCAACGTCGAATTCTTCCCATTCGACCAACAGGAGTGCTTTATGAAATTTAGCTCCTGGACATACGATGGTCACGAGGTAAGAGGAATAGCAGTACATAGTTGCGATCTGTCAATCAAAGTTATATTGAGCCAATTAAAAGTACAGCGGCTATTTATATCTATAAGAAAGAACATGCAGTCCCACAAGTAACCCTTAAATACACATGGGCAATGTTTGTGGGGGCTTGATCCATGCACAATAGAGGGCGAAGCTACGCATTAAATGTCGAAATGCTCAGTTATTACAAGAAGAGACAAATACGCATGTTTACCTCAATGTACTACTAATGAAAACATATTTCTATTGACTTCAAATGAAATCGCTGTTGATTAGAAAACAGAAAATAGGTCATGCTAAGTTGCTAAACCCATAAAATAAAATTACCTGTTGGCTGTTACAACCGATAAATAGATTTAAAGAATATGTGTTACCTTTTCCTTAATTAAAAACATTCCAAAGTTTTATCTTAATACGCTTTAAAGCCGTTTAAAAGTTGTTTTTACTGTTACTTTCACAATGATCTGTTTCAATTCACACAATGATGCCTTCTGAAAAACATATAACCGTACATGTCTAACTGTTTCTTGGTGAAATATTTATATCAATATTAATATTACAATAGTAAATGTAGGGTTATTTGATTTCTCCCTCAATATTGCTACATTTTATTTATACAGATTGATCTTCAGCACGTCTGGGCAGACCAAGGAATCATGGTGGGCAATCTGATGGTCATTCCTAAGGGAGTGGATTTGTGCGATTACTACCAGAATGTCGAATGGGACATTATCAACGTAACAGCGAGACGTAAGGAGAAGTTTTATCCGTGCTGCGCCGAACCATACACGGATATCACCTTCAATATCACCATACGCAGACGAACCTTGTTCTATACCATCAACTTAATAATGCCATGTATCGCTATATCATGCTTAACTGTTCTGGTGTTCTACCTTCCTAGTGCTTCAGGAGAAAAGATCACTTTATCTATATCTATTCTCCTGGCTTTGACTGTATTCTTCCTGTTGTTGTCAGATATCAACCCACCGACGTCAATTGTTATACCACTTATAGGCAAATACCTGTTATTTACAATGATTGTAGTAACTATGTCTATATTTCTGACAGTATATACACTCAGTGTCCACTTCCGGTCGTCTGCAACGCACAAAATGTCACCATGGGTTAAGCGTGTGTTTACTGAAATATTACCCAAAATACTGTGCATGAAAAGACCGGAACTGAACAAAAAGATAAAGGTGGCAGTTAGAACTGTAAATGGGATAGAGATGCGGGAAGTGTGTCCGGAAACACCACTGATGGCCTCGAAGTGGGATCAACAGTCGTCACCAAACTACGAAAACCTGAGGAAAAGGCCATCTTCTGAAATAAAGGAAGAACTATCTAAATATCCCAAAGAAATACGAGAAGCTTTAAAAGGAGTGAAATTCATAGCAGAACACCTACAGAAGGAAGATAAAGAGAAATCGGTAAGATAATTGTTTCCTAAATATTAAAAAAAGATGAGGAACAGACATTTTATAACATGACTGCTCACATTACATTTGTATAACGTATATATTCGAGGGTTCAACGCAATACAGTTGTATCCTCTTCTTTATTCATATGTAGTTGTGGCAGTGTTGCGTTGAATCCTCGAATTTTACAATCGATAAATGGGTAGGTTATTTAGTGTTTGCCATAGAAGGATCTAAATAATGCCTGTATAGAGTTTAACCTCACTTTAACAATATTTCATTAATATCGCGACCATGTATACTAGCATGAGTTTTGTTTTGCTTGGTTTTCATAGTGCTGTATCACTAGAATAGTATACCCTAGACACATGACTTGTTACCCCACACTCAGTCACATTATACGATCTACAACTTAGCCACCGACACGGTGGATAGGAATGTTTTTTATTTTAGGCCATCGTATAACTAAACAACTATTTCACAATTCAACCTTTTTTAAATCGATGATCCATTGGGTATATATTTTTTATTTATGATTGGTTAACAATCCTGTTTTTGCAGACATGTTATTTTTTCAGCATTGAGAGTCGATTCGATGGTTTTCTAAGTAAAAACCAAACAAGAATGTATCTATAGACATATATTTCTTTTTCATTTTCAGGAAGAAAGAGATTGGAACTACGTTGCCATGGTAATAGATAGACTTTTCTTATTTATATTCACGACGGCCTGCGTTTGCGGAACTATGGGTATATTTCTCAACGCCCCCTCTCTGTACGACCCCCGCGAGGCCATGTCCAAAGAGGATTTCAACTGTTCAGAAAGATAATGATGCAGTTAGCTTTTATGGGACGTTCACGTGCTTGCTACGAGGACATTCACGTGCTTGCTACGATGTCATCCAAGACAATACAGACATTCCGAAAATATTTATTTAATATTTAGAGATTTAACTGGATGAATTATGTTAATATATGTGCCTACTGTGATATGTGTTTGAAGCAATAGGTAATATATACTACATTGTGCTGCTTATATAGCCTTATATACCCGCTAATATCAACCGGCATCAGTCTACAAATGATAAAACTTCATAAATATAATTTATTTCATGTTAATACAATACTCTGCATAAAAGAGCTTTTTAATTTCAAGTTCTGTTTCTCTTTATGACTGAATTTATGCTCAGATAAGATCATACAAGTTATAAGTGGAGATATTTGCCTCTTTTAGAGCATAGGAAAGCATGCTCTAATAGTTAAAAGAGAAATTGGTTGTAACATTAAGGACTAATGCCAGTCTAATATCAACGCAGAATTCCAAATTGTGAGACCTTCATAACGAATTTCTTAGTGCATACACATAACGGTTAAGAGTGAGGTTTAGTGCAACCTAGAGCCTGATTTATGCCCCAGGCGGCCATTTTTGCCACTGTCCGTTCCAAGGCGGTAGTCATATTGTCAGACCTTTCCTTTGTGATGTCATATCTTGACTTGTATTCGTCTTTATAGGTATTGCTTGTTTCTATGCGTGTTTTTGGTTGACTGTGGTTCTTGAATGCTACTCTTTCTGTTGGAATTGTAGCATTCACATAACACAGTCAACCCCAAACACGCATACAAAACCACAACACTTACTAGGAAATACAGAAGCTAAATGTGCGACACCACACATATAAATGTGCGACACCACACATATAAAAGTGCGACACCACACATATAAAAGTCTTGACAATATGGGCATCGCCTTGAAACACTCAGTGCTAAAGTGGCCGCTGGGTGTTTAAACCAGGTTCTAGGGTGAATATAATTCTCTGCTATTGGTGCTAGATGGTCTGCTGTAAACTACGCTCATGAACAGTCTCAATCAAACCGAGCCTGCAATATTTCGTATGTTTGTAAGGTTCATGGAGGATGGCCTCGAACCGCCATGGACCTATAACGAGGCACGATAAAAGTTCTTCTATGTGTCGTGCTCGGCCGTTTCCAAAGGTCCATTATCAAACTCCTTTTTAAAGGGACACACGGCATACTTGGTTTCTTTAAGACTTGTTTTTTTTCTACATAGCTTGCACATTTGCAAATCCGTATTAATAATTATGTGAACATTTCCAATCAAATTATCGTTGCATATTACATATGTTTGATTATATTGCACCAATAATATACCTAAATCCTTTAGTAGAATGTCCAAGAACAATTGAAATCTTAAAATCATAATTAGTTTTATTTAACTATATGTTATCATTTTTGTTAAAACTGAATTAATAATTGGAGGTGCTAATTTTAATTATTGATGCATATTGTAAGATTGCCGTGTTTCCCTTTAATGTCGGTAGCGCGATATAGGTAAAATCATATGTGTACATTTGTGAATTATTTTCGTGTACTAATATAGGTTATTAGATTTGTATTGGGATATATGCTTCCTGTGACATGAATTGCAAATTGCACCAATCTCTAACGAGTATGAGAATTAGTAGATCCAGTACAACGAGTTTACAAACATGAGATATAGGGTCCTATAGAAACCACAGCGTCCGAACGTCAATATGAACCCGACACTATGGGCAAATATTGACGTTTCCTGTTATATTGACATTAAACGGAGCTTGTAAATACGTATGCAATAATCCTAAATACATAGCATGTCTGTAATTACATACTAAGCCTTTACAGATTTAAAGTAAATTCATGCTAACGAAAACTGATATGGTAGCCCATTGCTTATATATGGATGTGTTATAGGTGGTATATAAATACTATATATGTGATAGTATATGTGAGATAGAAATTATCTTAAAGGGCAAGGTATGATAAGGTTATTTTGGCACCTATACAATTCAAATGGCAAAATGTAAAAGAAAGAAACATTACGTGGTCCAAGTATTAACTTTCATACCCCATCCAGTCCCTTCTCTAAGAAGCGAAAACGGGGTTGGCTGGGGTATGAAATAAAACCTTAATTTTGGCTTAAAAGGTTTGCATATTGTAAAATTATAACATTTAATAGGTAATTTTAAACAGGTTATCGCTTTTTTTTCAGTAAAAATGTTTTTAAACATATTTTGTTTTCGAAATATCCGTTATAAAAATATAAGCTTTCCCATCGCTTAATGGAATTAAGGCGGGATCATGTAATGTTACTAATTTAATATAATTGGTTGTGCATGCTAAAGTAAATTGATCACCTCAAAATATATTTTTAATTGCGTTGTTGAAGATTTAACAGGGTCTCAGAGTTGCATGTTTTGGTAATTTTGTCATATTTTGTAAATGTTTACCTTTTTGTGTCAGTTTTTAATCCTAAATTATAGAGCGCACCTCCGAGCAGAGACACTTTTTTGGGCTGATTATGTGCCCCTATCAAACACGTGTTATAACAAAAAACATCTGTGCTCGAGGATGATCTCTGTTTTTCAGGACTAAAACTGAAAACTGCTAAAACTGAACAAAAATGGCATTAGAGCCATCAATGTTACTTTTAATGAGTTTGAATAATAATTCTGTCCATTTGTAGCCAGACATTTGTGTATTGGGCCAACTTATCCTAGTCCTTACCATAGGAAATTGTTCTAGAACTTTTGGGCCCTGCTTTATTAAACATATTACGATAAGTCTCAAATTTTAAAATCGTTCACTTTTTTTTCACCTAAGCATTCAATGTAGATAATTATGTGTGCACGTAGTGCAGAAATATTACATGTTAAGAAAATGAAATGAAGTCATGTTTATTTGAAAAGTGTAATTTATAGTGAAGCATTTAAGAAATTGATTTACGATCAAAATAAACGGGGCCCTGATATGTAATTACCATAATTAATCAACCTTTAACAACAGGGATCCTTGGCAAATGTTCAACGATTTTTTAAAATAAAAATTTAGTGTATTACTATTCGCATATTAACATACAGAATGAACACATATACATTTATTGTACTTCTGGTATATTTTGAATGTTTGAGGTAACATGCTTTTTGAGTGGCACTGTAATTAAATTTGTTGTGTGTGTCAATACACTATACTGTACTGAATAAATAGAATATATCTAAGGTATGCTTTAATGCGTTTCTTTAATGTTTATTTGTTTCCTAACACTTCAGATCCATCGTTCAAATCATTCAATCCCATCGCTGGTGATTTATTTGTGTTTCTTAGTTCCGCCGTTACTGTTTCGTGTTTCCTTTGATACCTATCTGTTTGTTCAGACAATCTTAACACTTCTTCAATCCCTGTTTTATACTTCTGCAAACAAACTTTCCACATTTGATCACCATCTGTTACCAATATGATATTAGGGGAGCTGATTGTTTTACGATTCCATGATGCATTTACACTCATTTATTCCCAAGTTGTTTTGTTCGCTACCATAGCAACACTTTACATTATATTCACACAGGTATGTCGTGATATATGCTTATAACATAAATTCTGAAAAGATAATTAAACCAGTCATTACGTGGTACAAATATTAACGTTCATACCCCATCCAACCCCTTCTCCTAGTGGCAAAAAAACGGGGTTGACTGGGGTATGAAAAAAACATTAATTTCGACTTAACAATTTGCATATTGTAAAATTAAAGCATGTAATAGGTAATTTTAAACTGGTTATCGCATTTTTTCAGTAAAAATATCGGTTATAAAATCCTGCTAATATAAGCTTTCCCATCGCTTAATGGAATTAAGGCGGGACCACGTATTGCAAATCCCAACAATTATCACATATTGGAATCATCACCGTATTTCCCCTAATAAGAACCCCCCACCCCCTAATAGTAGTGCGCCCCACCACACCTTTCAAAACAAATAAATAAATAAAACAAAATAAAATAAAATAATATTGATAATAATAAAAAAATAGAAAGATTAATGCAGAATCTTTTGTATAAAAAACAACAATAAAAACAACAACAAAAGAATATATTTTATAAGAGCGCCCCATTGCCATATGATATTTAGAAATCTCTAATTGATGCGCTACATGTCTATTGAAACGAAAAATCATGTGGTAAACTGATTATCGTACATATACTGAACACCAAAAGTAACGCACCACTTTTATATTTTCAATATTTATTTTTGTTTATTGTTATGTTTTTATTTGTGGGGGTATATCTCGTTTATAATTGGTATTGGGTATTTTCTCCATTGGAAATGTTTACAGGCAACAGATTCGAACATCCAAATAACATCCAAATATATTAGGTTATGCTTATGGAAACATTATGCGTAATTTGTACAGTCTAATGGAGGTGCGTTTCTTTTGGCTGTCAGTATATTATTATTTAGTAATACCTATTAGACGGATATATGTTGAAAATTACTGGCAACCTATTGGAGAAATGAAATGGCACATTGCGGTTTAAATAAACATGTTACTGCACACAGATAAATAAACATGTTACTGCACACAGAAGCGTATCTAACGACTGAGGGGAGACGCTCGGCGAGGGATGCGGACCTCCTCCTTACACTTTAGGGGGAAAATATAGAGATTATTTTACTGCTGGGATCGATTATAGGGAAATCCTTCACGAGTGGTAGACGTGTGGTTCTTTTCACGAACGAGCGCACGCGAGTGAGTGAAAAAACAAAACACGTCTACCATCAAGTGAAGGATTACCCAATAATCGATCCCAGCAGTTAAATAATCTATTTATTACATTTTAAATTACGTTTTTGCAAACAAATATTCGCTTTATTGAACGTTATCGGCGGATGACGTCGACGTCAGCAACACTTTGTTGACGTCACGACTCAAAGTCGCAACGTTAATATTTAGCGATTATGAATATTCTTGCACTGAGAAATACCGATCTTTCACGCATAGAAATGTAATAAATATATATATGTACGTTGGAACCCATCTCCGCTCTAAAAATAAATCATGGATTCGCCTATAAAGTAACATTTTGCTTTTTTATTACTACTCAGGTCTACTATCATACGGAAACGTATATCGGTCTCGTCATGTTTAGATACATGTTGATGGCAAATTGACACATTTACGATATCATAACCGCTTTTCAAAGATAAATAATGCACGGAAGCAATAATTAATAACTAATAAACAGTCATAAATAAGTCCTAACTAATAAGTAATACTTGATAAGTAATAACTAAAAATGAGACTTCAGGGCTTGCGTAAAAATAAATGCTGAAAAGAGTATCAGGAACTAGTGTAACGTGTCCAACAAAAATCACAGCTGTCCAGAAAGATAACCCTCGTCAAATATATCCGCAAAACATACACAACTACGATATCAAGCTGTTACATAGATGTCTGTCATACATGAATAGAAATCGATCTTATCAGCATATATCATTTACATTCAGTTGACTTGTATCAACAAATCGAAACGATATGTTCCACGATATATAATTAAGTTGTTTTCGTAACAGATTGAATTCAGAATTCGACTGTAACAGTATATCTGGACAGTATGTTACCTTCTGGGTATAGCCATATCCGTTATGTGTTCCATACAAACATATTGCATACATCTAATAAGAGTTTAGCAATATTAGTAGTAGTTATCAATACGTTAATGAAAATACACTCCCACCCTTCCATTAAACCAACATACGTGTTCGAAGTCCAAACCTATAACACTGTGATTTTCCAATATTTCCGGTTTAGTCCAAATATCCAATTTCACTGTTATTATGAATGAGCACAATAATAAGTAAATCCTCTAACAAATATAATTTAAAACAGCCAATTCAAAATTAACTTTTTACTGAATCTTCTGAACTGAACTGCTGAGCTGCTCCCAGAGTCTGTTTATATACTGCCAAAGATTGTTCCAAAAGCTTCCCCACTAAAACAGTCCAATGAGATCAGTCAAAATCATCACAAATAAATTTGCATAAATAATTTGCATAGATGGTAAACATGTAAACATTGCGATATAGGTAACACATAAAATAAATGGCCAAACATTTTGTTATAATGTCAAACTGAAAAAGAAACATTACAGATTATACATTATATTTGTAAACCGACGAGGAAATATTAGTATACTCAGCGGGGTTTGAACAGGGAACGATTGCATGAGAAGCGGGCGCTCCGCCGATATCGTCAAACAAGCTAGCTCTACGGTGAGACAGTAGTAAAGCGCTTATAAACCTTATATTTACATAAGCCCCAACTGAGTCCCCAAATGAGTCCTACTACAAACCTATATCATTTAACTTGAAATGTGTCACCCTACACATATCACACAACCCAGGTCCCTAGATACCTCAGCTAAACAGTCTCTAAAAGTAAATATTATCGTCACGAAACAAATGTAAACGGAAGAGGAAAAATTATGACACTCAGCATGGTTTGAACTCGGAACGATTGCATATGAAGCGAGCGCTCTACTGATATTCCGTAAAAGCTAGATCTGCATCGGAGACTGTAGTAACATATACCACCTACTGGGTCCTATTACATATTAAAGCTAATCTGGCAAACTTTAAGGAGCTGTCACCGTTCGATCAGTAAAGCGCACTATTTTAAGAAAGTATGTACTATGCTAAGTGGTTATATAAAACCAGCAAAATATAAATTCAAACTGGCGGTAAAGATTTAACAACTTCATACGTTTCTAATTAGCACCATTATGGCTATTTATGTATATAAAACCAGGAAAATTTAAATTCAAATTGGTGGTAAAGATAACTTCGTACGTTTCTAATTTGCTCGATTATTTTATATCATGCAGCTTCAGCCTAAAATAACGTTTAATGGCCAGCATATGTGAATTATAATGAAACTATTTGTAAAATAACACGATTCCAAATAGCAATATAAAACCAAGACGCGACTTTTAGAATAGAACTGATTTCAATCATTAACAATTATAGTCTGTTTGAGAAGTTTAATGGTTCTTATCCTGCCAACATATTCTACCCTTGGAGAATCCAAATCTATACAACTATTTTTTATACTTCTATAAAAGTTCTTGAATGAATTAAACGGTTGTAAAAAGTAAAAAAAGAGCTGTCGGAAGAACAGCACGATCACCTATCGCGAACTCGATCATCGTCCACCGCCATAGGCTGACAAGTGAAGTGCCTATTTATTCACGTGGTCCCATCCAAAACGTGAAACATACTCAAACAAACTGTAGCTCAAATTTGCATAATTTCAAAGCGAGTACTTCTTATGTTAAAAATCATGATATAGCCATTCCTTTTTGCTAAACGGTTAAACATACGTTAGCTTGTACCCAAACTATGACAAATGCATCAGTACAAAAATCACTATCAAGAATCATCTGGCACGGGTTGCGTCCTCTGTTGAAGCTTAAATGCAATTTATGACCAACATTTGCATATGGCAGGTGCATATAGGGCAAAATAGTTGTCAGAGTTATGGATGTTCTGTGTATCATGTATTGATCCAGTATTTAAAGTAAATAACATAATAATACTAAAAATTACTAAAAAGGGTCAAAATGATTCAAGGATCGCAGTCAACCACAAGCACGAATAGAAACAAACAACAATTACAAATACGAATAAAAGGCCAGATATGACATCAAAAACATAAAAAGGTTGACAATAGGGCTACTGTCTTGGAACGGTCAGCGGCAAAAAGGCCGTTTGGGATTTAAAACGGGTTTTAGGGTGCACCAAACCTCACCCTTACCCTATTGTTATCACAATAAAACGAGTGTAAATAAAGATATCCCCGCCAGGGTATATTCTCGTACAAACAAAGCAGCATTAATAGGCTGTATAAGTATAACACATACATGATCATGTATATATGAATACTAACAACAAAAGCCTAGAAAGCCACAAAGCATCTACTCATTGACTTGGCAGAAGCCAGAGCTACAAGAGAACAAACCATTCAGGGTACGACAAGACAAGCTTTAAGACAATCATCAAGTGCTACCGTCCTTTGAGGATTTATGTAGACGTCATTTTAGGGACCACAATTTGTCCGGTCATCGCACAATCAACGAGGAAAGCGTAGTGGCGAACTGTAAATTGGTCAACCACAAAACATGCAGTACGTTGCAAAATAATAAAGTCACAACCTCTTTTGATAAACTTTTTAACAAGTTTAATAAATAGTGTATGATCGTGAATATGATAAGGATCTTAGGAAGTTTCTAAATCACATCAAACATTTTGCAAAGGTTTTTCGAAGTTTATGGTAACGGTAGCCCTGATGGAGTAGCTTCATAATTATACAAAGATTACCATTATTAAAGTCCTCAACTCGATATTAACACTAGAAAAATGAATTTGACTAATTATTTCGCCCTTTTCAATAGAGTGATGTACATCAAGGAAAGAAGCGACAGTATCAGAAATATTAGCTCTGTTGAGTTGAAGTTCTTTAGGATAGATAACCATGATAAAACACCTTGATCAGTATTGGAAACATGCCTATAGTTTTCCATATTGTCACTTGATTGACATTTATTTACATGGGCGCATTGGTTTCTATAATTGACAGTAAATACATTGTATGTCATACTTATTCACAGAAGACGACCGGCGTAACGCGGATTTTTGAACGTATCACAAAGGCATATTCGTTAGCAGAAATTAGTTCAGTTAAGTACAAACCCTGACTTTCTAAATGTAATGGAACACAGAATCGAAGATACGGCAAAAATTATCATAGCTTATCTTACAAGATTTACTTTCAGACATTGTTGAAAAAATTAAGAAGTTCAACAGTGTTAATAGAGCGTGTTCATATACATATACAAAAAAATACATTTTGCAATGTCATCATTTATTATATTTTATCCATCAATTGGAAACGTACATATAAACGTCGCCCAGGAAATGTAGCATTCAAGGACAACCAAAAACAGTCATTGGCACAAAGGTCTCACGAGGTTTAACCCAGGTTCTAGAGTGCAACATCACCTTACCATACTGTCATCCCAAGAAAACGGGACAGTGTAAATAAAGAAATCCTCGCCAGGTTATATCCTCTAACAAACAAGGCAACATTAATAGGCAATATCACAAATAGGATCATGCATATATATGAATACAACACATGTTCACAATGACTTGGCAGAAGCCAGGACAACAAGAGAATAAACCATTAAGGAAAGACAAGATAAGACTGGAGACAAACATCAAAGGAGGATTTATGTAGACGTCATCATGGAGTCTGCAATCCTTCCGGTGATCGCACAGTCAAAGAGAAAAGCATAGTGGCGAACTGTAGATGGGTCAACCACTAAACATGCAGTGCGTTGCAAGATGGTAGGGTCAGAGCAACACGAGGGTACGACAAGACAAGATTAAAGACAAACATCAAACGCCACCGTCCAATAGGGACTTAGGTAGACGTCATCACAGGGTCCACAATCTGTCCGGTCATCGCACAATTAAAGAGGAAAGCATAGCTGCGAACTGTAAATGGGTCAACCACGAAACATGCAGTGCGTTGTAAAATGATAGGGTCATAATAATAAATATTTTAACAATTTTAATAAATAATGCATGAAAGTGATCATGACCAAGGATCTTACGAAGTTTGAAAATCACGTCACCAATGGAGATCAGGTTGTGATAGTCCTTGTCGCAGAAGAGTTCTTAAAATACTTTTATATTTTAAAAGCAGATCAGGGTTACGATAATACAATCTTGCAAAAGCACAAGGCAATACTCATTTACACGATTATACAATCTTGCAAATTCTCAAGGCAATACTCATTTACAATGTGCTACCGAAAAATACAATTTTATTTGATAAAATATAACTCATACGAAATGTATTAATAATCCCTTATCTAAACAACATGAAGTAAAATATGTAATTAATGTCGGCATTTAATGCAACGTCTGACATAAAAGCAGTTTTTTTTCTTCAATTGCAACCCATTTTCGATACTTTTACTTTCATTTCATACTACTTGTATACTCCTTAAAAATAATTCAAATACCATGTTTAGACATTGGTAATTTTTAAAGTGCTGTAATTGAACTATGTAGTGTCTTTTTGAAACTTTTAAGTTTAGTTGTATTCTTTTACAATCGTTACATTACACACATGTATTAACATTTTATATGAATATGAAATCCATAATATTAAAGATTAAGTAATTATTACTATTCTATTTTGTGGTCCTTAAATTATTTTGAAGAGTATATTTAACAAATAATGTATGGTGCTGAGGTCCATATGCAAGTTTATGGTCTGACTTCCCGGTCCATAAACTGCATATGGATCGAAGCACCATACATTATTTGTAATATTATACCGAATCTGACCAACAAATTAAAACATTACCGTTTATGTTTTATTTAAATTTGACGTCGTTTTTTTCACACGTCCGAAATTATAGCTCTCGGACCGGGGCCGGTCAGTATGCAAGTTTATGGACCGGATGACGTCACATTAAACAAAGAGTGGAATATGCAAATGAGGTATAATATTGACTTTTAGAAGTTCTTAAAGGATAAGATAATGAAGCGAAAAAGAAACGCAACTCGGGAATGTCCGCTATATATTGTATATACTGAACACTTTCCACATAATATTCTAAAGATTTGTAAACAAAAAGTTACAGTTAGAGAAAGGACACAACTGTGATGTTGCAGACGTTTTAATCACAGTATACTTTGTAACAAGAAATTCATACATTTTCAACTTCCTCATTGAAAAATTGTGCCATCTCAGTATTGTAATTAGCGTCCTAAGTTTGCTCACTTGCTTGAGCCAAACGCATACTCTGTCAATAATGAAGCTTTGCAGGAATACTATTTGCTGTGTTACGTGTTTTATTGCTTTTTTTTCCGAAAGGAAAGATCTTACCATTTGATAAACAGCAGCATATTGTGCATACAATATATAGCGGAAATTCCCCAGTTGCGTTTCTTTTTCGTTTCAGTATATTATTATTTCACATAGAAAAAAACATGTTATGAAACATAGCACTGGAATGCAAATTGTCAAAAACAAATTAGCTCTGAGAACAACACTTCAAGCACTTAGGCGTCGAAATCGAAACACAATGTTTTTTCAGAACAGAACGGTAAAACAAAAACAGAAAAAAAAGAAAGAAAAAAAAAATGCGTTCTTTAAAATTGCTGAACAAATAAAGGTGACGGAAGTTTTATCTGATTGATGTAACATCATCTGTTCAGTGGCCCGTCTTTTATCAATCATCCCTACCCTGAGATGAAATACAAACACTGGTGTCATTACGCTATTTACAGAAGTGCTGATGGACACAAAGAATGCTGCCAATTGTAAATTAATCAATGGCGATGATGAGCCATCGACGACAAGATCAGTTGTTCTGATCAGTGCTTCTGCGCAAACATCATTGGTTGACGAGATCGAGACGAATGCAAATACGGTCGCCATTGATCATGGGGAAATTTATAAGGTGCTGTTTGTGTTATGTCAGTCGTATATCAATCATAGGATGAACAGACACATTTGGAAGCTGACACAACTGTAATTTGAGAACATGTTTCATTCTCGATATCCGTTTTGGTAGGTTATGTTTTGATGTGTATTCGTGCTATTTCAGTCGTACATCAATCATAGAATGAACATACGTATTTCGAAACTGACAACAAATGTAATTTTGGGACAAGTTCCACTTTTGCTATTCCTTTCTTTAGGTCACGTTTCTGATTCTTGTATTCGTGTTATACCAGTCGTACATCAATCATAAAATGAACTAACATTAAAAGTAGTCTCGATCATCCAGACTTCTCGCGAGATTTCTCTCAAAGGAGTCCAACACGATGGTCTGGAGTAAAGCTTCTTTAAAGTTTGTAGTCTCTATCATCCAGACACACTCAAGCTGACTGGGAGCGCCAGCGAGCATCTGGACTCGTGGTTCATTAAAATGTTTGACCGATAGACCCAAACGTCAAAACTGACTGTGACGTGACGTCATTTTGACCACAACATCAAAGTTACGCGCAACATTAGTTCCAATGGGATGTGTGTACGTCCTTATTAATATACAATAAACTTCGTTTTTTGTAGTTTCTCTAAAAACATAATATAATCTATATTACAAAATCAATATAATGATGTTTAAAATGAAATTTGTAGCATTAATCGTGATCCGCTGACTTTGTTTGGGGTAATCTTATTGCACAACATTGCGCGTAACGTCACGTAGTTTTTGACGCCGTCGTGACGTATGGGATGATTCCCATAAAAAACTAAAGATGAACAATCAGCGGACAGTGACATTTTTTGTCCACTCCTCGTTTTGATGTCACACATTATTCTCGCCCTCGATCGATACTAGTATCATCTCTCGTGTTTGGCGCTTGGAATTATGGGGGGGAAAACTAGTCCGACCAGGTGATTTGCATATATATATATAGCTAGGGACCAAAACCCAGGTTTTAGGACCCAATCTAGACTCGCCGGACAAAAGCACCAAACTTTCCTCAAATGTGTGTTTTATACTTCTATGCATTTTTGAAAGGGTCCCCGTAGGTTCGTGAATCCCTAAATGTATTAGGATTATATGCACACCGAATTACCGCACCGCGGATGAAGTCCTGAAAAATCAGGAGAGCACCTGCCGAATTTGAAAAAATCTAAATGACGTCAGTATGGTCACACATTTTAAAGAAGCTTTACTCCAGCTCATCGTTTGGACTTCTTTGAGAGACTATAACATTAGTGACATCAAGACGATGATAGAGACTAATTTAAAAGCTGACACAATTATGATTTAAGAACATGGTCCATGTCTTTTTCTTTAGGTGCTGTGTTTGATTTGTATTCGTGTTATGTCAGTCAATCAATAATATCAATAACGTGCTTGAAAGTTGACAAAAATGCAATCTGGAAACATGTTCATCCTTGCTATATAAAATATAGATATAAAAATCGAACATGAAAAGCAGCATTCAAGGACGACAGTCAACCACAAACACACAGAGAAACAAAGAACACATTTAAAGATGAATAAAAGGCCAAATAAGACATCACAAACATAAAAGGGTTGACAATAGGTATACCGCCTTGGAACGATCAGTGGCCAAAAAGACCGCTGGGGTTTAAACCAGGTTCTGGGGTGCACCTAACCTCACACTTACCCTACTGTCAACCCAATAAAACGGCACAGTGTAAATAAAGAAATCCCCGCCATGAACTATTCTCTAACCAGCAAGGCAGCATTAATAGGCAAGTTTGCTAGCGACCTCGGTAGCTCAGTGCCTGGGTTCACTCCCTGGTGGAGGCGTGTCTGCTGGGAAACTGCATCCTTCATCTCATCTCCCTCTGAGGTTACTGTTATACTATAAACAAATATGACGTGATTCATAATACAAGTTTACTCTTGGAGATCTTTTTACCAATAATTTGATCCAGAGAGTTTCGTAATGGATTTTGCGTTTGCTTTAGAACCAAAGTTCTCCTCATTATTATATTTGCATTTATGACAGCATTTATGTCGTGTCTTTCGTACAAGCCATGTGACAGTTTAAGGTTTTCACACCATTTTCGGGTTGGTATTTGATTCCGTCGTCTAACATGTGTATTTGTTCATTTAAAATCGGACACTAGTTTTTTCTTGGAAGGAGAACAAAACCAAGTTTCAAACTTAAAAACTTAACCTGTTTAATAAATTGTATTGATGACAAAAACATGAGTATTTATTTAACTTTTTTTATATCATGCTTTTGTCTGTATATTAGTAGTACCAGTCGAGTCGTTCCCGCTCCCTACCTACAAGGCGTACGCTCGGTTAAGTCACTGATATTCTCGGGATTTACCAGACCAACACGTGTTTGACATGACCCGAACCACATAACCACATTCACTAAATTGTCTGTCGTTTTTCGTTTGATTACATAGACTGACATTGGTTTCTCACATAATATAATATATTTTTTATATATTTAAAAAAAAAAGACTAGGACGCGTACTTAATATATGGTGTGGACTGCCTCTACCACAAAAAAAATCAACCGTCATATATGGCCTACAATGTGCTAAAAAATGACGTAAAACACCATTCAAATAAAACAAAACGTTCAAACGCGTTGCTCTTATAGCTTTCGATTAAAATCCACTTACAAATATTGATTTTGTTGAATTGATCCTGTTCAAAAAGGACAATAATGGTTACGCATTGCCCGGCGATACAGTAAACATAAACACGCTTCCCCTTTAACTAACTTTCTCATTCTACGTCTAGAAATCAAAGCCGATAAGCAAAACGTAATATTGTAAAAGTGTTATACCGGCTGATTTGTTATGTTGTGAGTGTGGAGTACATCGTCAATGATATAGTATATAATGTATATATAGGATTATCTGTTTCTTTAACTATCGATATGTGTGTTTAAGTGTTGAGATAGCTAATAACATACTGACATCCGAAAGTGAACACCGTAAACGTTCAAGAGTATATGTGAAAATATCGTGAATGGGATCAGTGGATATAGGGTTTAGAAATAATGAATAAAAGCAAAATTAACATGATGTTTTTATAATTGTTTTGCGATTCGCAAACATCGTTTTTCATGTTGAAATATTTTTGACAAAAGTGAGTTGGATGTGTGCTACTGGCTTCTTTATTTAAGGCGTATGTATTATACCTTTTAACCAGCACGCGAAGATCTGGAATGCAGATTCGGTGTAAGGATGCTTTTTTGTGATAACACTTGGATTCTGTAAGGTTTTGTTATTTATATATATCTTATCGTTGAAATATACATTACGCGCATGTACAGATATCATTTTTTATTTAATTGTACACGTTCAAGAGTTATATAACTGTGTGTGGGTGTGTTTGGGACTGGTATACACACAACAACACGAAGCATGGGTGTATATATGTACGTTCTCGTGATGTCTGTGATAACATTAATCTCATGTCTGCCGGTGAGAAGCCTTATATCTAATGAGCAAAGACTTCATCATTACATAATGACGGTAAGTTTTAAATTAGGTCTATTAGGTATGTTTATAGAAGATAACTCAGCACAGGGCTATTACATCTGAAAGCCTTCCAGACGAGCTCTAGGCGTTCGAATGAAAAATATATACAGTCACTGCTATAGTTAATATTAACGCCTCTTGGATATTTTAAAGGGACACATGGCAATCTTGATGTTTTAAAAACTCCCGTTAGTTTTTCTACGTCTGTTTGCATCTGTTCATTCATTAATGTTAATTATGGGAATAGTATAAAGCAAATTGCTTTTTCATATTACTAACTGGTGATTATTGATTACTAACTGGTGATTACAGTGGAACACAATAACACATTTAAATATATGGCAGAATAACAAATTGAAATCTCTACTTTGTATTGAATTATATTCAAGCATTTTTACATGATTAAACTGATACTGGATTAATAAATCGAGGTGCTAATTTTTATTCTTGACGATTGCCTTGTATCCCTTTAATACCTGTTATATTAGCATATATGCAAACATGTATGGTATTTTCTCTAAATGCATCAGCGCAACAGCTGTTCTCGCGCTCCTCAAACACGTGTATAGATGCTGTCCGGTCTGGTTCAGTACATTATACATTACGTTCGTTTAACTATGCTATACATGACTTTTATACAATAATAGTAAACAATTTGCAAAGTTATACAGTCCGCTCTCAGTTACTTAAAGTATGTTGACATTTTAACATTCTTTTTGACCATGTGTTTTAACTAATTTTCTAATGAATGTCGTCACATTTAGTTTTAAAGCAAATATGGCATCTAGGTCACTGGTTCATTTGACTTTATTTTGAGGTCACAGATTAAATGTGTAAATAATAGGCCATAGGTAGACTAATAGCACTCAAGGATCATTTCGGCATGATTCCTGAAATTGGCAATGAGAGTTCAAGGTCATATAAAACGCTTGTTAAATTGGACACACAAGAATCATGTTCGAAACGTTTGGACAAGATTGCCCGTATTAACTTTCTTTAAAGATCATACTTAGAAACACTAAACATATAATCGGAGTGGAAAAGGTTGGAATAATAAAACATACCGTCATTAAGAAGAATTACTACGATTTCGGTTACCTATTGTTATAGTTTTACATATCACAATGTGTACCATCATCATCTTCATCAACATCAACAACATCAGCATTAGCAGTATCAGAAACAGCAGTGGTCACATCTATTACTACTACTATTACTGCTGCTACAGCTGCTACTATACTACTACTACTACTACTACTACTACTACTACTACTACTACTACTACTATTACTACTACTACTACTACTACTACAATTACTACTACTACTACTACTACTACTACTACTACTACTACTGCTACTACTACTACTACTACTACTACTACTACTATTACTACTACTACTACTACTACTACTACTACTATTACTACTACTACTACTACTACTACTACTACTACTACTGCTACTACTACTACTACTACTACTACTACTACTACTACCTACTACTACTACTACTACTACTACTACTACTATTATTATTATTACTACTACTACTACTACTACCACTACTACTACTACAACAACTACTATAGCTACTACTATAACAACGACTTATAATACTAATAATTGTATGCTAAAAGCAATAGCAACAACAACTACAACAACAACAACCACAACAACTGCTGTTTTCATCATAAAAAATGTTCATTAGGATATTTTGACGGAAATTTGCATTTGTATGGATACAATTGTACTGAAGGTATATTGGCAAAGAGTAAAATTAATTTATTGCCTTTCTGCAGGTGGCCGGCCACCTTCAATGAACTATTAGAGGCTGAAAGCATTGCATTATTCTCAATTTGCTGGTCATGTTTAGCGTTTCTAAGTAAGATCTTTAAAGAAAGTTAAATTTGTTCATCCAATGGGATTAAGAAATAGGGACTGAAGGCTAAAAGGCTATTATGTAAGCCTATGGGAAATGCATAGTGGTATCTGACAACATGGTAGAACACAAACACATATTAACATGAGTTTTATCATTTCTAAATGGTGATCCATGGATGATATTGTGATTTATTTAGCATATTTGGGGGTCGGTGAACTATGGGTAGCGTGCTTGCCTCGGAACTGAAAGATTACGAGTTCGAGATGCCACCGCAGGCCATTTCGCGTGTGACCTTGTTCAAGTCTGTTCACAGATTGGTTCGTCTGATCAGAATGTTTACCGGACGGTCCAGTACCGGTCCCCGGTCCAGTACCGGTCCCAGGTAATGGACGGTCCAGTACCGGTCCCCGGTCCAGTTCCGGTCCCAGGTAATGGAGTCGTTTATCCGGGCATTACAACGAATCACGATTCCGGATTCAATGTATTTATTATCATGTTATTATATTCTCATGTTTATATTTATATTACGCTCTATACGAACTATATCGCACACACATTTATATTACGCTATGTACGAGCTATATCGTACATAGATTTATATTAAAATATATACATACTAGCACTCGTATACTTGTTGACACTAAACAATACCCATATTTTTGTATTAAAATATACACACATTTTATATTGCACTATGAACAAAGTTTCCATTAAACTATTGTACACATGTTTACATTAAACTATATACACATGTTTACATTAAACTATATACATAGGTTTCACATTAAACTGTATAAACATGTTTATATTAGACTGTATAAACATGTTTATTTTAGACTGTATACACATGTTTACATTAAACTATATACACATTTTACATTAAACAATATACGCTTGTTGATATTAAACTATATACACATGTTTATTTTTAACTATATACTCATGTTTACATTATACTATATACACATGTTACATTATACTATATACGCTTGTTGATTTTAACTATATACAAATGTTTATATTTAACTATATTCAAATGTTTACATTAAACTATATACACAGGTTACATTATACTACAAACACATGTTACATTAAACTATATACAAATGTTACATTAAACTATAAACACTTGTTTATATTAAACTATTAACACACGTTTACATTAAACTATGTACACACGTTTACAGTAAACTATATACACATGTTTACATTAAACTATATACACATGTTACATTATAATATATACACATTTTACATTAAACTATACACGTTTACATTAAACTATATACACATATTTACATTAAACTATATACACATATGTATATTAAACTGTATACACATGTTTACATTAAACTATATACACATGTTACATTATACTATACACACATATTTACATTAAACTATATACACATGTTTACATTAAACTACTATATACACATATTTACATTAAACTATATATACATGTTTACATTAAACTATATACACATGTTTACATTAAACTATATGCACATGTTACAATAAACTATATGCACATGTTTCCATTAAACTGTATATACATGTTTACATTAAACTATATACAGTTGTTTACATTAAACTATATACACTTGTTTATATTAAACTATAAACATATTTTATATTTAACTGTATACACATGTTTACATTATACTATATACACATGTTTACATTATACTATATACACATATTTACATTATACTATATACATATATTTACATTAAACTGTATATACATGTTAACATTAACTAGATACACATGTTATACTATATACACTTGTTTACATTAATATATATATATACACCTTTTTACATTAAAATATATGCACATATTTACATTATACTATATACACATATTTACATTATCTATATACACATGGTTATATGAAATGTTATATGTAATTTTATTGAATATTTACGTGTGTTAATATGGAATATCATATTAACGTTATATTGATAAACTACGTTCATATGTTGATATTAAACTATGTACACATGTGTGTATGCAGTGTTTTCATATTAAACCGTGTACACATATTTACATGCGATGTTTTTATATTAAACTATGTATACATGCCTGTATGCAATGTTTGCATATTAAACTATATACACATGTTGATATGCAATGTTTGCATATTAAACTACATACACATGTTTGCATTAAGCTATGTACACATGTTAACATTGAACTATATACACATGTTTACATTAAACTATATACACTTGTTTACATTAAACTATATACATATTCTATATTTAACTATATACACATGTTACATTATACTATATACACATTTTACATTAAACTATGTACACATGTTTACACTAAACTATATACACATGTTTAAATGAAACTATATACACATGTTTACATTAAACTATATACACATGTTACATTATACTATATACACATATTTACATTAAACTATAGACACATGTTTACACTAAACTATGTACACATGTTTACATTAAACTATATACACATGTTACATTAAAGTATGTACACATGTTTACTCTAAACTATATACACATGTTTACATTAAACTATATACACATGTTACATTAAACTATATACGCATGTTTACATTAAACTATATACGAATGTTACATTATACTATATACACAGTTTACATTAAACTATATACATATGTTTACCTGAAACTATATATACACGTTTACATTAAACTATATACACACGTTTACATTAAACGCTATACACATGTTACATTAAACTATGTACACATGTTCACATTAAACTATATACACATGTTTACATTAAATTATATACATATGTTTACATTAAACTATATACACATGTTTATATTAAACTGTATACACATGTTTACATTAAACTATATACGCATGTTTACATTATACTATATACACACACTTACATTAAACTATATACACATATTTACATTAAACTATATACACATGTTACATTATACTATATACACATATTTACAATAAACTATAGACACATATTTACATTAAACTATTTACACATGTTTATATTAAACTACTATATACACATATTTACATTAAACTATATACACATGTTTACATTAAACTATATAGGCCTACACATGTTTATATTAAATTATATACACATGTTTACATTAAACTATATGCACATGTTACATTAAACTATATACACATGTTTGCATTAAACTGGATACACATATTTACATTAAACTATATACAGTTGTTTACATTAAACTATACACACTTGTTTATATTAAACTATATACATATTTATATCTGTATACACATGTTTATATTTAACTATATACACATGCTACACTATACTATATACACAGAATTACATTAAACTATATACATATATTTGCATTAAACTGTATATACATGTTTACATTAACTAGGTACACATGTTATACTATATACACTTGTTTACATTAATATATATACACCTTTTTACATTAAAATATATACACATATTTACATTATACTATAGACACATATTTACATTAACTATATACATTTGGTTATATGAAATGTTATATGTAATTTTATTGAATATTTACGCATGTTTATATGGAATATCATATTAACGTTATAGTGATAAACTACGTGCATATGTTGATATTAAACTATGTACACATGTGTGTATGCAGTGTTTTCATATAAAACCGTGTACACATATTTACATGCTATGTTTTCATATTAAACTATGTATACATGTCTGTATGCAATGTTTGCATATTAAACTATATACACATGTTGATATGCAATGTTTGCATATTAAACTATATACACATGTTGATATGCAATGTTTGCATATTAAACTATATACACATGTTTGTATGCAATGTTTGCATATTAAACTATATACACATGTTGATATGCAATGTTTGCATATTAAATATATACACATGTTGATATGCAATGTTTGCATATTAAACTATGTACACATGTGTGTATGCAATGTTTGCATATTAAACTATATACACATGTTGATATGCAATGTAATAATTACTACTAATTATGTGAATGTGTGTTTATGCAAAGTCCAACATATGGTCTTGAGTCAATAGAACTCTTACACTGGGGATGAATATTTCAAGCTACAGAAAGTAGTCCCACTCGGGTTACAAGGTCAACATGTTATTTTGTGATACATTGTTTGTTTATAGGAGAAAAGGTATAACAAATTAATTCGGCCACCCGGCAACTCGAAGAACAACACACTGACTGTGAAACTCGGTATGCGGCTCTCACAGCTGTTGGATGTGGTATGTACTAATAATTTATGGACTCACGGTAATCCGGAATTTTTGTTTTTAAAAACTCGTGGTGTCCCTTTGTTTTTGAAAATAATTTGAAAATCATTATGAATAATTATTTAAATAGTTACAACAACAAGCTGTATTTGCATATGTCTAATTATAGATTATATTGCATCATAATGTATTTAAACACGTGGTAGTATCACGAAGACAACAATTGTATTACGTTATCATTATACATTACATGCAAGTGGGTTTAAAATCAAAACGAAGGTGGGTTAATAAAAAGAAGTGTTACTTTTAATGTTCGATAAATAATTCAAGATTGCCGTGTTGTCCCTTAACTGTTTAGGATAGAGTTACTGATATGTTATGTTATATTTAGATTATATTTAAATAATTTAGATTATATTTAAATATACAAATCTATACATTAAACAACAATTGAAAAACAAGAGTGTGATTCGGTTAAAGAATGAATATGTCGTTGACACCGACAACTGAAAAAACAACGAAACAGTATCTAACATGCTATATTTGCATCTATCACGTAGCAAGATTAATTATTGGGTGCCGACCTATTACAAATGAACAGGCAGCAACGCATACATTTACAACAGGTGTAATTGTGGTACTTCCAGGCACGTGACAATCAACGTTTCGCTCCAGAACAAAAACTTAAAGTTATATTTCAGACCCGTTAGACATAATTTGACATAATTAGACATAATTTGTTTATACACAACGCAAAACATTCATCATCGTCCTTATTTCTTCCCACGTAAGATTGAGAGCATTTCTAAAACATAATTTATCACACAACATGGCTCCTGGGAGTGTGATAAATACCATAATACAGTAGTGTATTAACGATGCAAATGTGGACCGAATTACTGTATCCCATTTCAGTTAAATGGTTATCATATTTGAAATATAATGTATATAAATAAGAGAGTTGTTTTCAACAAAAACAAATGTCTCCCCTACTCCGCTTTTAAGTTGGTACTTAATTACTTCCGAGAATAGCATAATTGAGGATCAAAAACGGTCGGATCAAACCTGCGTTGCTATGTGCTGCGTATGATGCGCAAGAAGTGATTCGTAATAAACAAAACAAAAAACAAAAACAAGCAACCACAAAAACAACAGCAACAACAAATATTTATAGGAGGCGTTTATGCGACACTTGTTGCAATGGACACATACACATGTAGTCGAGAAAGGCACATACGTCTGCTAAAGATTGTCGGATAAACAATTTGCTGCAAGGTACACATCTGTACATGAGGCCGAAGATATGTGCAAAGTTTGGAAGTAATACGTAAACAAAACCATTGGATGAGTTCAAGCGACACGTGTTCTCAGTTAGGCAATAGTCGCATAGAAAAAGTGCCATGTCACTGCCAACAGATGTCGGATCAAAACAGTGTTGCCAGATGCACAACTACACATGGTTCTGCTGAAGTGTTCACAGTTTGGACGCATTACTTAAAACAATGTTTAGGAGGCGTTGAGGTGACAATAATTGCAAAGGACGCACAAACAAAATCTAAGTCGAGAACGGCCCATAACTCTGCTAATGATTTGTCGGAAACAATTGATGACGACAGGTACACATCTGTACATGATGACGAAGAGTTGTTCCAAGTTTCGATGCAATACCAAAAAAGCTGTTATAGGAATTCAGTCGACAAATGTTGTCATTTATAGGCAATAAGTATAGAAAAAGGGCCGTAAGTCTGCATCAAAATGTCGGATCAAAATCCTTTTGTTAGATACCACGTTTGGGAGCAAACCCTAAAACACAGTAGGAGGAGTTTAGGCAACAAGAAAAATGTGACGGGAGGACAGACGGACGGACGGACGGATGGACGGACACATGATAGTATCTCATGTATATGAATTAATCATGGATGAAATAGTTTACGTTCGACCAACATCCAAAAAGTCATTCCTACGCGTAGCATCGTTGTTTACGTTGTAAGGGTATTTTTGCAGTTTAGAGTTCATAACAATAGTTGTAAAAACTGTGTAAAATGTATACACTGTCCATTTTATGATTTTATTATTTATTATGCTAAACAAGGTGATTTTGTTTTTGCCATACATGGTAAAAGGGATTGATGGCGTCATTATTTTAAGAAGGCCGCATCCATGTATGTCTTTTTTTTGCAAGTTTCAATAGGTCATATGCCTTTCGTTTGTTACTTCTTTCATCCATAACTGTTGGCGCCACATACCTTTTTTGTGTGTTTGTGCGCCGTTAAAACCAATTCCATTCAACTATAAACGTCAATAATACACAATCACAGTTCCTTTATAGATAGTATGGGTAAAACAAATCAAATAAATGTTACATCTGCCTGGGTTACATCATCCCTAGATATTCGACTCAATAAATAAACATAGCAATCCGTACAGCCTAACATAACGAAGTGAATGCGTGGTTATGCATGCTAATTTCAGTGTTTCTTAAGTTGTAACTATCTTGCACCAGCATTGGTCAATTCTTTTACATAGTATCACATGGTAAATTTAGCAACACACAAGCAGCTACACATCGATTTCAGAATTTAGTTTAACTGCAATATATTAAATATGCGATACACCTACTAATTATGCCTAGAAGAGGTTGAATATACGAGACCATAGGGCCTACAGTGTTCAATGTTGGCCGTCAGATGTAAGTATTTTTGCTATTTTTGTTTATATCATATTTCCAGTGAAAATACTAGCAGCGGTACGCGTTAATATGACAACGGTTTCTATAAATGTGTTGTTTGTAACGGACACAAGTCAAGTGTGTGTTACTAAAACAGATTTAACGTCTATTATTGCTTGGGGTTTATTTACCAATGTTTCTTCTTTTTTTAAATTCCAAACCCTGTACAATGGGGACATATGCCGCCTCCAACCATAGATAAGACTTAGGTTTATGGTTGTGAATCCCTGATCATGCTGACTAACACTTCGATCTTTAACGTGCACGGGACATGGCAACGAGAACGGCGGGTTTACATCCGCCTTGTATTGAAAGACGGCATACTTTCAAAGTACCTTGCCAGAGTCAGATACTGCGGGAGTGCGTTTTTGCTTACGTTTTTAAAAAAAATATGAGATGTGACCCCACTTTGAATCGAACCCGGAACCTTGGACATATATACATTGCAAAAACATGAATGCTAACCACTCGGCCACTGCAAGTCTATGCTAATAAAGATGACATGTGTTGATAATATGCGATCTTTATAAACGTCTAACGCCTTGCAAAATTTTGAATTAAATTACAATATGAGTACCAACTCAAAAAGCAGTCATTGTATATTCAGCTGTGGTGTAATTAAAGTAGAGTCCACATGGCATGCGGGAGGTCGTGTGTTCAATCTTAGGCCGGGTCATACGAAGACTTCATAAAAAACGTTACTAGTTGCCCAATTGCTAGACACTCAGAATATAAATGCTAGGACTGATCGGCCCGGTATTAGACTAATGTGTGGATATAATGTCAAGCCCCCAGGAGGGAGACTTCTTACTTCTTTCCTTTCGACTTTCATAGTTTTTTTAATTCGTTACTTCTAACTTCGTGACCTTTTACACTTTTCGTGATTTCTGGAGGACCTGGGTTCAAGCATCACTGGCGCCATTGAGTTTCGTCGGTGTGTTCTTTCTCTAATCCTCGTCGTCGGTGTGTTCTTTCTCTAATCCTCGTCGTCGGTGTGTTCTTTCTCTAATCCTCGTTTGTCGAATGCGGACGTAAGCTGGGCGGTCCCGTATATCATTCGAGCACGTTAAGGAAACGTAGGAATCTATTCGTTAGGAAGAGTATGGCAGGATCCTTGATTCCCATTGATCATTACCCTCTATCTGGGAGGAAGAGTATGGCAGGATCCTTGATTCCCATTGATCATTACCCTCTATCTGGGGAAGAGTAGGGCAGGATCCTTGATTCCCATTGATCATTACCCTCTATATGGGAAGAAGAGTATGGCAGGGTCCTTGATTCCCATTGATCATTACCCTCTATCTGGGGAAGAGTAGGGCAGGATCCTTGATTCCCATTGATCATTACCCTCTATCTGGGAGGAAGAGTATGGCAGGGTCCTTGATTCCCATTGATCATTACCCTCTATCTGGGAGGAAGAGTAGGGCAGGATCCTTGATTCCCATTGATCATTACCCTCTATATGGGAGGAAGAGTATGGCAGGGTCCTTGATTCCCATTGATCATTACCCTCTATCTGGGAGGAAGAGTAGGGCAGGATCCTTGATTCCCATTGATCATTACCCTCTATCTGGGAGGAAGAGTAGGGCAGGATCCTTGATTCCCATTGATCATTACCCTCTATCTGGGAGGAAGAGTAGGGCAGGATCCTTGATTCCCATTGATCATTACCCTCTATCTGGGGAAGAGTAGGGCAGGATCCTTGATTCCCATTGATCATTACCCTCTATCTGAGGAAGAGTAGGGCAGGGTCCTTGATTCCCATTGATCATTACCCTCTATCTGGGAGGAAGAGTAGGGCAGGGTCCTTGATTCACATTGATCATTACCCTCTATCTGGGAGGAAGAGTAGGGCAGGATCCTTGATTCCCATTGATCATTACCCTCTATCTGGGGAAGAGTATGGCAGGATCCTTGATTCCCATTGATCATTACCCTCTATCTGGGGAAGAGTAGGGCAGGGTCCTTGATTCCCATTGATCATTACCCTCTATCTGGGAGGAAGAGTAGGGCAGGATCCTTGATTCCCATTGATCATTACCCTCTATCTAGGGAAGAGTATGGCAGGATCCTTGATTCCCATTGATCATTACCCTCTATCTGGGAGGAAGAGTAGAGCAGGATCCTTGATTCCCATTGATCATTACCCTCTATCTGTGAGGAAGAGTATGGCAGGATCCTTGATTCCCATTGATCATTACCCTCTATCTGGGGAAGAGTATGGCAGGATCCTTGATTCCCGCTGATCATTACCCTCTATCTGGGGAAGAGTATGGCAGGATCCTTGATTCCTATTGATCATAACCCTCTATCTGGGGAAGAGTATGGCAGGATCTTTGATTCCCATTGATCATTACCCTCTATCTGGGGAAGAGTAGGGCAGGATCCTTGATTCCCATTGATCATTACCCTCTATCTGGGGAAGAGTATGGCAGGATCCTTGATTCCCATTGATCATTATCCTCTATCTGAGGAAGAGTATGGCAGGATCCTTGATTCCCATTGATCATTACCCTCTATCTGAGGAAGAGTATGGCAGGATCCTTGATTCCCATTGATCATTAACCTCTATCTGGGAGGAAGAGTAGGGCAGGATCCTTGATTCCCATTGATCATTACCCTCTATCTGGGAGGAAGAGTATGGCAGGATCCTTGATTCCCATTGATCATTACCCTCTATCTGGGAGGAAGAGTATGGCAGGATCCTTGATTCCCATTGATCATTACCCTCTATCTGGGAGGAAGAGTAGGGCAGGGTCCTTGATTCCCATTGATCATTACCCTCTATCTGGGGAAGAGTATGGCAGGATCCTTGATTCCCATTGATCATTACCCTCTATCTGGGAGGAAGAGTATGGCAGGGTCCTTGATTCACATTGATCATTACCCTCTATCTGGGAGGAAGAGTATGGCAGGATCCTTGATTCACATTGATCATTACCCTCTATCTGGGGAAGAGTATGGCAGGATCCTTGATTCACATTGATCATTACCCTCTATCTGGGGAAGAGTAGGGCAGGATCCTTGATTCCCATTGATCATTACCCTCTATCTGGGGAAGAGTATGGCAGGATCCTTGATTCCCATTGATCATTACCCTCTATCTGGGGAAGCTCTAAACAACACATAGTTGAGTCGTTAAATAACATTTATTTCAGTATCTCGTCACTTCTAACTACACGCCAGTATTGTGACCTCACTTCAGGACGTTATTTCTTCATGAATTCAAACGTCATGACGACTAATTCAAGAAGTCAAATATTTAAGTTAGGCCGCACCCCGACACCCACACCCACACATACATCAACCATCTACTGGATCCATTCAAGATGAACATTGGCGAAGCGCTAGCATGTACATTTCTTAAGTTATTTACAGAAACAAACACACACTCGACAAGACAATGCTAAAACAATGTACTTGCACCCTCGTCTATCTTTTGGTAAACACAGCGTCTCAGTGGCCGAATGGTTAACGACGTTGCGCTGTAAACCTTCGCCTCTCACCGCTGCAGTTTCGAATCCCACTGGGAGCTCGACTTGTAAGTGAGGAAGTGTTGATTCTGACGGGAGGTGTACAGTACTGGTTCTACCCAGGAAAAGTAGATGGTCTGCATCCATCACAAAAAATCGACCATCAGATACCTTACATGACATAAAACACCATACAACAAACTATTTGGTAAACGCTATAAAGGCAAATGCCGCAAATTCTCTTTCGTGCCGCTGCTAAGATTTTCAATGTATACGCACATACATACATACCTTCTTATTAGGGTTACCAACTTAACTATGACATTCATTGTTAAACTTGTTTTTCATTATTTTTATTGTTTATGGATATGGCATTTAAAACATATTTCATTGCTTCGAAAAAGTCTAGTAAATACATTGAAGTCATTGCAGTTGAAACTGGATGCATAACTACCAGAGTTATGGCAAAAAATAATCAAATTCACGCTGCCCGCCATTTTAACCGACACTTTGATTTATGTAGAGTATCTTAACAAGAATTGCGTTCCAAATGAATACATATGAAGCGAATTGAATATTCTTTTACATTTAACGAGCTTTAGTGAATAAGAAATTTGAAAAAAAAAGTTCTTAAAGCACAAAACAGTTTCCTTCAAATTATATTAATTTTTTTTTTTGAATTTGACTCTGATTTCATCACGTTTGATACAGTCTTGCAGGTGTTTTAAAGAGACACACGGCAATCTTGATTTTTCTTCTTCAATACTTCAAGACTCACAGTGCCGCATTAGTCTTTCTACGTATTTTGCATAATTGCAAACCATTATTGATGCTCTATATTTCTTTAATTTTAATATGATTTATATGCAACAGTTTTAAAATCAAAACGATAAAATGTGTTAATTTTATTGATTGACAAATATGTCGATACAATACTGCCGTGTGCCTCATTTAAGCTGATCTCAATCGGCTGCTTAGTGCGTGATCGGATTACTAATGCTGCCCAAAGAGAACTGCGCTTTTATCGCTGTATAACATAAACGGTTTGCAACATAATATTGCAAAGTGTGTCGTGATTGAAAGGTACTCTAGCAATTTCGAAGCACTTTGCATTCATGTATTTCAAAGTGCTTGTAGGAGCGCTAAAGGCGCTTCATGAAAGCGATAGCGCAAAGAGTGTAAGCTTTGCTTTCAACATCAACGACTGCTTCTTACTTGGTTATAAACCACTTGGTCTATGACAACTGGTCATTTATCTCTGTATATTAAACAGGAAGACTGATGCCTTGACCCAAGTTCTTCCGCTTCAAGAGACTGACCGTTGATTACTCACAGATTCCCTATGTATTCCGATATAAAGTATAATTAACTTGAGGGAATTGAATTGTTAACTACCACTGAACAGGGGAATACGTGTTATTTGAATATAGACTATAGTTTATTAGGGATTTTCAGACGGTCATGCATGTATGCATACGATAGCGTCCTTGTGGGGTTGTATTGGAGAAGGGGTTCGAATGTCAGTTATTTGCTTATATGTATACTTTAGCACCGCTGTTGTCTAGTCAGATACATACATGTTTATTCTTTAAAATTGCAACGTGTTTTAGTAAGTACATGTAAAAGTAGGTACAAAAGTCGAACGAGAAATGTAGCATTCACAAACACAGTCTACCAAAACCACGCACACCAAAGTAAAAACATTTACAAGGAAAATAGAGGCAAAGTATGCTACTACGCACATAAAAGTAACAACATTTACAAGGAAAATAGAGGCGAAGTATGCTACCACGCAACCGTGAAAGGGTTAAAGCAGGTATCCCGCCAACAACAGCCAACTTTTACAACACATGTACACCGTTTCTAAACCTACTGACGACGAGATATATATAGAACTTACATAATTATTTTGTGAATCCAAATTTTATAGACACAATATAAACGGCTTTTACCAGCCAGCCCAAACCCCAAAACTGGAGCGTCGAATTAGGAGTTACCAACTCATAATTATTTTTACGCATATTCAATAACAGTTATTTTAAGAACTCGTGAAAAATCCTGTACTTTTAATTGGCACATATACATTTATATATGACCTGATTACCTGCAAAGAGTTTTGATAAACGGTTTTGTAGTGTAATTTTGACGTTATTTGACGGGTTAGTTTCTTTAACGATAGGGTATCGCCTTGGAACGGTCAGTGGCAAAACAGTCGCTTGGGGTTTAAACCAGGTTATAGGGTACACAAACCTCACTCTTTCCCACTTTCATGACAATAAAACGGGACAGTGTAAATAAAGAAATCCCCGCTAAGCAGCATCCTTTAACACATTAGGCAGCATTTAAAGGCAATATAAAACAAAGCTGATCTTGTATATATAAATATAGACAAAAAAACGTCTAGAAAACCACAAAGCAAATATTCAGAGACATGGCAGAAGCCGGAGCAACAAAGAGAATAAACCATTAAAGGCAAGACTGGTTGAAGACAAAGATAACATGAACCAACCCTTTCAAGATTTAGGTAGACGACCTCATCATAGGATCCTCAATCTGTCGGGTCATTGCTGAATGAAAGACTCCGCATAGGGTCCACAATCTGTCGGGTCATTGCTGAATGAAAGAGGAAAGCATTTTGGCGAACTGTTATTGGGTCAATCACTTAACTTTCAGTGCGTTTTAAAATGATAATGAGTCATAAACTATTTTGATAAACGTTTAATCCATGCGCAAGCAAGCAGTCATAACCTTAACAGAAGAGAGGCTGATGAAGGAGTTTAGGTAATTTTGAGTTTAAGCCGGTTTTAAGCCAAATCGTAGACTAATATGTGTATTATAGTAAACGTTTGGCTTTTATGTTTAAAATACGTTTCTTTTGATGGTCAGTACATGTGTTTAAGTGTCAGTGTACTAGAACAGGTAGTCTTCAAGCCCGAAAATAATAATCGAGAATACATCATATAGCGACATAAAATACGTAAATATTGTAGAATAAATACAGACTACAGAATATAAACTGATCAGCTGGGCACCAGTTATTTATAATTAAATTTGACCGTTAATCTTAATAGATAATGAAAAGGGGGTCCCTTGGAAGCAACAAACACAAACAAGAAAGAAAAGTAGCAGAGTCGGTTTTATTGCGTTCGTTCATGAGAGATATTAGATATTATAAGATGCAACACCTGTCACGCCCCTTGCACCGTCTTAAGCGGCATTCTACCTATAAGTCAAACAGATTAGGTTTGATAATCCCAAAGGACCAGTAAGTAATAACACTACTGATTTGTAGTTGGGGTGACTTTTTACAGCCGCCACACAGCAATAAACAAACTCTAGTGTGAATGTCAATAAACTGAAAGGTGATCCCTTGGAAGCAACAAACACAAACAAGAGAGAAAAATAGCAGACTCGCTTTTATTGGGTCTCTTCACGAGCGGTAATATATGTTGCAAAATCTTAAATTACATTCAAGACCATTGAAATCAGCAGGTCATCTGAGCTGACATGAAAGTAAATGACAAAACCGAATATTTACCTGTTCGAATGTGCCGGAATCTGCCAGTTTTAATAATCGAACCGATGCCTTGTCATCGACGTCGTCGTGATTCAACGGACTAGTATTATAGCTGGTTCCGCGTCTTGATTACCTCAAGATGCATTTTAAAATGAGCTCAGTGGATGTCATTTGTTTCAATAACAACAGATGGCCACTGTAAGATAACCATATCACACACTCAACAGTTGATTGCATAGGCAGAAGTAGCAATTACGGTGCATGTGTGATACCCACGCCCCTAGCACCAGCATATAGGATCGGAATGTCTTTCCGTTTCTTTGTACAGAAGCGTTTTAAATATTGCTAATTAAAGAAATGCGAATTACACTGGCTAGTACGTTAAACTAGGCGACGCGAGGTGTTATTGGACTGCACGTCTATATTATATGAATATGCCATTATGTTAGGGCGCTATTGAATATTGTAAAGCTGAAACAAAATAATGACGACCGAGGCGATTTCGCAAGAAAGTCATATTTATTTTATTACTCCGTAAACAACAACAACAACAACAACAACAACAACACACTGCTGTTTAATTTTATCTGATCAAGCTATAAACAAAAACGGTTATTTTACCAAATTGAAACAATTTAACAGCACAATGACATTATATAATGCGACACCTTGCTCTACTTAAAGCAACTGCATCCGTGGTTGAGAGGTTAACGACGTTGCGTTGTAAACCTTCTTGCCTCTCATTGTTGCGGGTTCAAATCCCACTGGGAGCTCAACTTATAGCCCTAACCCAAACCCTAGGGATCACCTTTTCAGTATTTATTGACATTAACACTAGCGTTTGTTTAATGCTGTGTGGCGGCCGTAAACAGTCGCCCCGACTACAAATCAGTAGTGTTATTATCTATTGGTCCTTTGGGATCATCAAGCCCATTCTGTGTTGCTTTAAAGTACAATATCGCTTAAGCCGGTGCTAGGAGGCGTGAGAGGTGTTGCATCTTATAATTACCTCTCTTGAGCGGACTTAACAAAACCTACTTTTCTCTCTTGTTTGTGTTTGTTGCTTCCTAGGGATCACATTTTCAGTATTTATAAGTGAGACAATGTCGATTATTATGGGTAGACGGATGTATACAGTACTGCTTCTACTAGTTATACCCCAGGAATAAGTGGGTGGTCTGCCTCAAACATAAAAAAAAGAAAATCGAACTTTTGGAAATTCTACTTAGCCAGTTAATAGTATGTGGAACGGTCGCTTTTAAGAACTATCGAATAATGATATTACATTGAAAAAAGAAGGATACGTTTTTAACTTGTATAATAAATTAAACTAGACGATGATGAGTATTATCTTAAACTAGGTCACACAAGGTAGTAATGAAAACTATGCGACATTTTTGAACATAACTTCAATACAGCATGCATACTACCTGTATATGATGGAGGATAGCTTAATTATTCAAATTAAATATGACCTCTTTACCATTGTTTTTTATCACTTTAGAGTAGTATATTTTCATATGTATAGATTATGCAACTACAGATTATGCAATTACAATTCCATATCAGTTTCTCTTTTTGTTAAATTTAACTAGTATGTGTTTGTAAAACAGTCGTCAAATCTTACTATTTATATCTTAAAATACTAATAATAAAAACATTTGAGGGCTGCTATGGATAACAATTGTTTACTTATTACGCCACTCTCCTTTATTAAAGTATTTTTTATTATTAAAGTCGTAGTATCTGACTAGAAATGAAACACTGCAACCTCACACGGATTGATACAAAACAAAAACTGCTGATTGATTATATGGTGCAGTTGTTCATATTTTGAAAAAGGCATTCCTGTTAAAACCAACCGTGCAACCGTGCAACCTGCATCTTTATGTGGAATACTGGATTTTTATATATGAGTAAGCACCAAAATAACCGCTTTTCCAGTTAAATTTATTACTTAAAAATTAGATAAATACGATTAAGCTTAGACTGAATTGAATTGGACTTTAAAGCACCGCAACACAATATAGGTTATATGGCGCCAACACAGATATACATGGAAATAAAAAACAGAGGCATGCATTTAGAAACTGTATAACCCCCTGAAGAAACAGACTTAATGCAGATAAAACTGTTAAAACTCTGTTAATCGCCTCTTATGATCATGGCAAGCTTAGGCACGGGTCCAAATCTTCGGCCATCTTGACAGCACTGGAGCCATACGAGGCCGCTTAGATTGTAATTATTTCTCCAGTTGATATTTAATTTTCTTTTCTTATTTCATTTTACAACATCTGCTCTTCTTTTTTCTTTTTATCATCATGCTATGTATAAATTGTACTATTTTCTACACACAAAGGTATTCGTTTTATTACAAATTTGAAACAAATATAAGGCAACATTTATGCGAAAATCTCTGCCTATACACCTATCTCTGTGGGTTATTGTTAACTGGTTAAGACATTAGTTGTTACGCTCTGATAAGAGCACTGATTATGTTCTTGCACTGGAATTCACCATTTAAATACTCCGGATTTTGCTTGGAAGCAAGATAATTATAGTTCTGTATATATATTGAATATAGTGAGTTATTCTGGCATCCTGTGTTATTATGTTATATTAAACACTACGGAACGGTCCAACATTAGATATTTAGTTTGTTTACAACGTACATACAAGAACAAAGAATTACTTTTTGTAATTTGAAAGCAGTCCATTTCGTGGTCCAGCCTTAATTCCATTAAGCGATGGGAAAGCTTATATTAGCAGGATTTTATAACGGATATTTCGACAATAAAACACGTTTAAAAACATTTTTTATTGAAAACTGTGATAATATGTTTAAAATTACCTAATTTTACAATATGCAATTTTTTAAGCTGAAATTAAGCTTTCATTTTATACCCCAGCTAACCTCGTTTTTGATTCTTGGAGAAGGGGTTGGATGGGGTATGAAAGTTAATACTCGGACCACGTAATGGATTTTGTCAAGGTCTATTACAATAGGGCCGGATACAAATGCCGTTAAAACTTAAGGGCATACAATAGCTAACAAGTATGTTTACGACAACATTTGCTCGAACCATATACTTTATTAAAAAGTAGTATATAACTAAAACAACTCGGAATAGAGAATGGTCAAGCATGTGTTGCTGTTGTAGCAGCATTAGATCAGGAACGACTGATTGTTTAACAAGAAGGCTATGCCTTATATGGCATTGCTTTGGTAATATCTCAGCACATAGTGAATTTATCCTCTCTGTCGTATATATTTTCTACGTGCATTCACATATGTTGCATCATATTCCTTTAAATTATTAAACACACAAAAAACACATAATTCATCACCTTGGAAAAACACACAGTTGATCCCACTATTTCACTATTGTTTTTCTATTTTCACGTCTGCACACACACTAACATCCACCTAGGCTCACTAGGTTAGCATACGGCAGGACGCGATTCTCTCTGCAATCAGCAAATAGTTCTGAAAAAAAAAGATACAAGTGCTAATAAAGCTTGTCAAAATTTACAATTTATCAAAAGGCATAGTACATATAGACTTCAAACATTTGGAATTTCCATCAGCCACTAAGCGATGCAATGTCAACACATATTTTAGTAGGAACTACTTTCATCTTCCGAGAAGATGCTAAAGTAGTTCGTTAATTGTAGCTTTGTGACAGACTCAATAAAACCGAGTCTGCCTCAGTAACATGTCTCTCTTGTTTGTGTTTGTTACTTCCAAGGGATCTACATTTCAGTACTTATATATACCCATTAGGTATGGTGTAGACTAGCTATATCCTTATGTTTGTTCATGTTTATAATGTTCCTATTGTTCTGCTATGTTATATTATGCTATGTTTGAATTGCACATGCCACTATAAGCTTACCAACAAACTTATCTATACCAGGAACAGTTCACCAGTTTTATATCAATTTCTGTTCACAGGTTCAATGCAACACTGTTGTAAACTATATGCTAATGAAGGAGAAGATACAGCAGTGCTGCACTAATCCATCTAGTTATGTATTTGACAGCAATAACGATCCCAGAAAGACGTATGCGAATATGAATGAATGAATGGTGTTTTACGGCACGCCGAAACATACATAGATCATATTGTGCGCAAAAACCGATGAAGGATGATAAAATAAATGCGAATATAACCGTGTTGATATTCTTCACATGTTTATCGGGTCAGAACTAGAAGTAAACTATAGCTTAATATTCATTTGTTTGCAGATACAGTCACTCTTCCTTAAACCACAATGTTCAAAGTCACAGTCTAACGGTCTAGATTGAACTAAATTAAAATGTGATGCTATTGTACAGTTAAAAAATATATTTAGGAATTGATTTTAGCCATGGTTTTAGTGGCACTATTGGTTGTTCTGAAGGTTGATTGTGTTATTTATTTTATTTATCATAACTACAATCTTATTACCTGCATTTATCGAACACAACCATACTGTTAAACCAGTAGCATGTGATTATTGAATAAAAACATACAATTAAAAATATTGGGCCCAAATAAACAGTTTATTTCACTTTACTAAACACACATAATTTCCTTTTGGTTTAAAATGTAGACAACTATTATCTAATATTTTTTATTAAAATTTCGTAACAGGAATAATTTCATGAATTGAAGATTAAATGATTTACCCTATAATGACATGCTTTCTATAGAACCATGTTCCAAATTATGTAACAACACACCATATATGTGGCATGTGTTAATAAAACATATAGTGTTACAGACTTGTAAACCTAGTCTCAGCGAATGAAGTTATTTAGCAAACAATTTCTTAAGGCTCATGTATTGTCTTTGTAAATCACATTGAATTATATAGGGAAGTTATAACTAACACATGTCTAAGTATTCTTACACAGAATTTGCAATTCAGATATTTACATACCAATCTAGGTAGAAGGGACAAGGTATAGTAAAGTAAATATAACATTTATAAAATCACATTTGATCTTTCTCAACATTCTTTTGTTATGAACACAAACTGGTAACCCAATACAAACTGACCATTGTTCAGTGAATGGTCAGTGACCAGTTTGAAAAGTAGTAATAGTGTATTGGCAACAAAGGATGAATGAACTGTTTATAAATAATATTGTGTTATGAAAAAGTGAATGCAGCAAAGATTATTCAAACATGTTATTCTGAAACTATTCCCTAGTTTTTGCCCGTATTATCCAGATTGATATATAAAGATTTTATATCAAATTTCTCATTTTAGACTTTGTTATGTTACACAATTTGTGTTAAAATACTTAAACACATTTTAGTTATATTACTGCGCAAATTCTCTATATATTACAATGTGATTAAATGTGATTTACAAAGACAATACTAACACCTTACATGCACGTGTGCATATCAAACAGATTTGAGATCAGATAAGTATTCTTTAAATTGTCTTGTAATTTATAAGAAGCACAAACTAACTTAAAGCACGTAAGCAGTAAATGTTTAGCCATTGACTGTTCTATGATGGTAAGTTGTCAGTATTTTTTTATACCGTTACTACATACTTATTATACACATTGCCATGCAACTAACATATATAAGCTTATTACCACGTGCTCGTCACTTCCTTATTTGGAGACATTTGGCATGCCAAGTTATTGAATGGCACCTTGGTCCGTTTTCATGTTTCCAACCAAACTTACACAAACAATCTGAAATGTCAAGAAGGCTGACATTGTAGTTCTGTGTGTATTAGCTTATTTCTATATGTTCCTTGGTCTGATTTTATGTTTCCAACCAAACATACACATACAATCTGAAATGTCTCGTTGCTATCACATTGCCTTCAAGAAGGCTGCTGACATTGTAGTTCTGTGTGTATTAGCTTATTTATATATGTTCTCTTTTATTTGGCCACACTTGGCATGCCATGTTCTGTTACGGCACATTGGTCTGTTCTTTTGTTTCGCACACGATTTGCCCATCATCGACTCACATGTTTGACATCAATTACAAACTGTTTTCTTGTTCGGGTCACGAAAGAAAACAAATATAAACATCGACTGGAGATACAATGTCAGTCTTAATTCGTCAATTGATTTTGTCTGACCAATCATCCAGTAATAGTTACTACATATAGGCGATTGTTTTCTAACTTTGAGATGTTATTAGGTGTGTTTTGTGGCATTGAATGCATTGAACCCAAGCTTTCGAAAATTCAGTTGTATGTTTTTCTTAAGCTCGCAGGGACGCGACCGAATTTGGAATTTGTCTTCAATTGCTCTAGTTATTACATACAAAGCACACGTCTACATGATATATGTATGTATACACTTTGGGGTTTGCTTTTAGTTGTTAGGTAGATTGTTTGATAGCTTTTCTGTCTAGCTTTGTCTCCGCCTGTTTCAAGACGATTTTTCTCCTGTCACTTCTCTTTGATATATATCCTTTGTAATTTTCTTGTGCCGGAGACTTATCTTTTAAAACAGTCCGTTCCATATAAAATTATGCGTGATATGATGCCAAATCATTGTCTGCTAGTACGTGTTAACAATTACTTTTCAGTCCGAGAAAAACCAGATCCTAACATCCAGCGTCTGGCTGAGGCACGTAAGTAGACACCATACTGAATCGTCTTTCTATCTGTTTTCGGCCGCCATGTGATTTCGACCGATGGCGGAAATTACGTCTGCTCATGTTTATTGTGCAAATTTCGTCATCAACTTTTATGTCTGTCTGCTTAAAGAATAGTTCTAAACAACAACAGAAAAAACTTGCAAATAAGACTGAGTTTTTAAGGCTATGGATAATTTTCCGGTAGATATTTTATCACTTTATCGGTGTTCTCATCATTAAATGTATCCCATTTTAAAGCAGACTTACACAAACAAAATATTTTATGACGCAAGGATGATTTAATCTTTTGCCTTTTATAAGATATCAACACGTTTTATTTATTCTTAAAACGAGAAATGGTAAACGGGTTATGTCAAACATGAAATGTCGGTGTTTGCGTTAAAACATCTGGTATTTTTTATGTTAGTACATTTCCCACTTGACACGTGGCCTAAATTATTGACAAGCAGGTGACCATGTTATGAAAACAGCAGAAGACAATAATTTGAAGACTCCACAGTATCGAAGAAGATAGATGTTAAGCTGATGAGGCTACTCATATTGTTCATAGAAAATAAGAAGGGCTTTGTTTCTTCCTGTTCTATTAAAAGCCTTAAACAAATAGTTGATGATTTTGCTTCTTTTTTTGCGCTGTCAGCCAGTGTGAAATTCAGGTCATACAATTTGCATACAATTTTCCGTATGAAAATACTGCATCTCGGGAAAAAACTACAGTAAATAAAGTGATCGGAAACACATGTTATCGGATGGAAAATAAACAACAATTAATCAAAGTCGCGGTAGTTTTTGTTGCAGTTTGAATTCTTTGTTTTAGCTAACATCATAATATGTCAAATATATAATGTTTTCCTGATATATGTAGCCAACTGTCGTTAAGTGGTCGTAAACTAAGAGGTCGAGGATATATATATTACAACACCAATTTTATCTCGTTAACCCTTTCAGCACCAAATACATATATGTTGACAAGATCGTTCTGTGGTAAAATGTTAATGGTATTAAACATGGTATACATGATGAACATGGTACTAGTGCTGTATCTGAATAACAAGTGGATATATATACTTCAAAACTGATTCAAAATAAGAGTTTATACTATTCTATTATATTTTTAATTTTCGGATAAATATAAAAATCTATGACTAAGTTGTTTCGAGTCAAGTTACATATGGTGCCGAAAGTGATTAATGTAAACCTGGACATTATATACATCTTGTTTAAGGATTATATATGTTCCATTGTTGATATTGCATTTAACAAAATTATATAAAAAATAGAACTTGACTAATGTTGAATATTTTTACATGCAACTTCCAGTTAATATGTTTACACATTTAACTCTTGAACAGTAAAAACATACTAAATACATGAATAAAACACACATGACCTTGAGAATGGCATAAGCTTAGTATGGATCAATAGCCACTTTTATCAAGAAAGACAAAAATATCGGACAGGGAAAGCAGCATTCAAGGACGACAGTCAACCACAAAACACAAAAACAAACACGCAAACAGACAAACGAGAAGGCAAAAGTAATAAAAAAATGCAAACGACATCACAAACACAAAAGGGTTGGCAATAGGGTTACCGCCTTGGAACGGTCAGTGGCAACAAAGGCCACTGGGGGTTTAAACCGGTTCTAGGGTTTTAATCAAGTTAGTATTTATTATTCAAGTAGTATAGCAAAACCTAGAAAAATGTGTAAACATAACAACTGAAACTTCCAAATAAAACTATTCATGATCCGTCTAGTTTAATTTTTTTGCAATGGTTAATGTAATCGCAATGGGATTACACCAAATGATCCTTGACATCATTGTTATCGGTGTGTAACTCAACCATAGATTAACTACTTCCAAAATTAATGCACAATGTTTGAGGAATGTTAACATTTATTCTAACGCCTTTTACAAAAGTCCTGCAAATCCGATTGGTTGACGTTCAAACATTTGCGACTATTAAAAATGCATAACCCGGCGTCTCAAATCCAGACATGTGGCGTTAAACTGTCAAAAACGTGACGTCATTAAGTTTTATTTGAAAGCGTTTGTTAGAAAAACTGTGAAAACGCACTCGTATCTATATCGCAAGAATCTTTCTCACTCGGGAATTATTTCCCGTATCACTTCAACAATGTTAATTAAACTCTATATCTCTATACGCCTACACCATATTTTGAATAGTAGGGACATCCTTTGGGGAATAAACATATTAATCGGCAATTAAAATTTGTACAGTATTCAGTCATTTAGTTAATATAATAACATGATTATAATTAATAATACATATATTAAAATATATTTTTAAGGAATGGATTGATAGCCGGATGGCCTGGGCTCCGGAAGATTTCGGTGGGATCAACTTTACCCACCTCCCTTCCGACGACTTGTGGAGGCCAGACGTAGTTTTGTATAACAAGTAAGTTAATGTCTTGTACACTATAAAATATATTGTTAATGTTATATTAGGAGGGGTTCGGTTCTTTTTAATTGTGTTTATTATTCACTTATGCTTTATTTTTATCGTTAACAATCTTAATGTTGCACTCGAAATTACTTTTCATGAAAATACTCAATAAAACCGATTCTGCTACTTTTATCTCTTGTTTGTGTTTGTTGCTTCCAAGCCCTTTTCAGTATTTATTGCATGTGTTTTAATCCTGTTTAATCATACCGCACAAACAGGAACATCGTTACTAAACAATCTTAATAATGTGTTGCTGAGCCAAATCCGCTTATAATCTACATATATTCAGTTAAAAAGACAAACAATTATATTATGTATATAAACATTATGATAATTGTCACATCAACTTGTCCTCTGTTAGATTCCGTTCCTCAAGCTTATTCTTAGGTATGGCATTATGAAAACAGGATTCCTTTTGATCGTATCCGGTTTGGTGGCTTTTTTCAAAACAAGTTAAATAAAGCTGGCTTCGAAATGACAAAACGGTAAATTAAATTAAATTGGAATTATCTCATTATATTTTAACCGTGATTTCGTGTGCAAAACCCAGAACGCTTAGAAACGATCAATCAACACTTAAATCTAACCAATTATTAAAGAATCTCTTCAAAATAATCGATTTCGATAGTCCTTTGGTTTTATCCACAATACAATTAGACATATCGGATAACAGCACAAATCCTTAATTATCGTTATCTCTCTGTTTCTCTTTGTCGGAATAAAACCAGGGGATTAGTTTAATTGGCCCAGTCTCGTTTAATTATCGCGTTTTAACTTCTGTTTTACTTAGAAGTACTATATTCGCACGCGAGAAATTAACATTCGGAAAGTTAATACAGGTTTGTAATTAAATATTTATCACAGTTTCATTTTTTAGCTGCAACATATTTGTTTTCCAAGATAAATGAATAACAGAACATGTTATTTTTAAACAAATACACATTATATAAATAAAAGTGAATTGATTTAGAAACTTGTTTTCAATTAAAAATAACGAGTTTAATAACTTAGAAACTGCCGATATTTTTCAAACAATTTGACTATTAAAGAATTCAATTTCCGTAAAGTTGTGTTTTAAAACTGCCATGTAACATATAACATTTGTGTTTCAATTACATGTGTTTTATCATCTTTTCTGAAATTATGAATTCTTTTTCATAAAAACATTTTCATACAGTTATTAAAATAAGGATGTTACATGGACATTATCCTCAGTCAAAAGATGAAAATTCTGAATCTTTGATCTCTATTTAAATAAACTGTATCCACATTGGTGTATACAAATAAAATAAGAACCAAAGAAAATAATAACTGTTCACAAACACTTTTAACATAAAGCTCACTAAACATAAAGCTCACTACAAATGATTGTGTACTGAGGCAAAAGTCAGTTGATCATCAACGATGAACACCGAGTACACCACATATATGTCATTTTATTGATGTTGATTGGTTAAATCAACCTAATGATGTCATGCAAAAGTTATGAATATTTATTACATTGTATTACTCTTTACTATGATATTGGACTTTTTCGTTTATGGCATGAAATTTAACCTTGGCTGTTACTTGTGATACGCAGTCTTCATAACCGCTGCTCCCAACTAAATTCCTTTTTGTTTATTTCGCTCTTCAGGGCATACAATTTTATTAGATCCTGGGACCATACGCCGCTGGATATAGGGGATGAAATAAAGATACACATATTGCTATATGCGTGAGCGGTAGCTAGCATATTTCACTACCGCTCATGAACAGTCTCAGTCAAACCGAGACTGCAATATTTCGTATGTGTCGTGCTCGGCCGTTTCCAAAGGTCCAGTAATGTACTTTTTTTAGATGAAACCCAATTTGTGCATTATCAGTGTATGAACAGACACTCATATATCCATAGATGGCCTGTGCGAATTACTATTGAAACGGTAATTGATCTCAATTTACAACTACAGTAAATGGTATCAATATGTTAACATACTTTACAAATCTTTAAAAGAAAGGTGATGTTTAATGTTTGTCTTAAAGCTTGTCTTGTTTGCCCTGACGATGTACACTCTTGCTGTGGGTTCTGCCAAGTCATTGCCATGTCACTGAGTACTTACTTTGGTTTGGTGCACCCTAGAACCTGGTTTAAACTCCCAGCGACCTTTTTTGAAACTTAAATGTCTAAGGCGGTAGCCCTTTTGTCAACCATTTTATGTTTATGATGTCATATCTTGCCCTTTATTTTTCTTTGTAATTATTGTTTGTTTCTCTGCGTGCTTTTGGTTGACTATGGTCCTTAAATGCTACATTTTCTGTCTGACTTTTATATCTATAATGTTCTTTGTTGTTTTCTAAGCTTTTGTTTGTATATTCATATACACATGGTCATCATTTAGTGATTTTTATTCATATACACATGGTCATCATTCATGATTAATGTTGACCAGCGTGTAATATGATACTGCCTTTTAAGTGGCATTTCCTTTTGTTTACACTGTCCCGTTTAATCGGAATGACAATAGGGTAAACGTAGGATTTGTTGCATCCTAGAACCTGGTTTAAGCCCCAGTGGACATTTGTTTGCCACTGACAGTTCAGGGCGATAACACTGTTGCCAACCTTTCAGTGGTTGTGATGTTGCATAATTTGCTTCCATTTAATTGTTGTTAGTTTGATTCCATATTTTTAATTGACTGCGTTTTGTGAATGCAGCAGTTTCTGTTCGACTTTTGTATCTACTTTTTCTATTCATTACCTAGCGCGGATGGATCCTTTATCGTCAGTTTGATGACCACGGCTAGAGTATATTTTACCGGTCTGATAATTTGGGAGCCTCCGGCCATCTACAAAAGCTACTGTCCAATCAACGTCGAATTCTTTCCTTTCGACCAACAAGAGTGTTTTATGAAGTTTGGATGTTGGACATACGATGGTAACGAGGTAGGTATATTCAACAAAACATGAGTTTAAAATTTGCGAACGGTAGAAAACGGTTGTGAAAGGTAGAAAGCACTTTCACTACCGTTCATGAACAGTCTCAATCAAACCGAGACTGCAATATTTTTTTGTATTTCACTTTTTCGACGATTTCCAAATTCCTTTCATCCTTTTTTTTTTACATAGATAGAAAACAAGTATATACATTGTTTTCTTTTATTATTCTAATAATTCTCCTTAAAAAATTATACCTATTTATAATCTGCGTATAGTATAGATAGTAAATATTCAATATGTACTTCAATAACTATTACTTTTTCAATTGAGGTAACTCGAAAAGCTAGACCAACATCCCTCGAGTTCTTCCTTTGTACTATAAATGTATATATGTCCCCTGTTATGATCGGCAGGGGTCAAAGTTCCAAACAGGAGATATAACTCCATTAATGTAACCTGGAAAATAAATATCATGATTTAAATCGAATGGCAATCGAGCCTCCAGTAATCATCCGCTTCAACATTATGGTCGTTTGTGCATGAAAGAAAGGTGTTTCAAGGTTTGTAAAACACTATTCAGTTATTATTCTTTGACAAATTAACACAGTTTCTTGACATTCATCTGTATCGTTACAGGTGGATCTGCGACATATCTGGGATGAGCAAGGCATAGATATAGACAACCGTACATTTTTCGCCAAAGGTGTAGACTTGTGCGAATATTACCAGAATGTCGAATGGGACATAATCAATGTTACCGCTATAAGAAAGATCAAGTTTTACCCGTGCTGTCCCGAGCCTTACATTGACATACACTTTAATATAACAATCCGCAGAAAGACATTGTTTTACACTGTAAACCTAATCCTTCCCATAATCTCCATATCCACACTGACCGTCCTAGTATTCTATCTGCCCAGTGATTCAGGAGAAAAGATTACTTTATCAATATCTATTTTACTGGCGTTGACTGTGTTTTTTCTATTATTATCTGACATTAACCCGCCAACTTCTCTCGTTATACCGCTAATTGGGAAATATTTATTGTTTACCATGATAGTTGTGTCTATGTCGATATTCCTGACTGTTTACACCCTGAGTGTCCACTTCCGGTCGCCCAAAACCCACAACATGTCTCCATGGATAAAGCGCGTGTTTACTGACATATTACCCAGGATTCTTTGCATGAAGAGACCGCTTATCAATAAGAAAACAGGACGACCTTATGTAAAAGAAACCCAGGACACAACCGAAATGAAGGAAATTTGTAGCAATCTAGCTGTAACTGTGCACCAGTTGGATCAACCAACTTCCCCAAACTATGAGAATATAAGAAAGAGGGCAGTATCGAACAAGGTGGAAGTCAAACCTTATCCGTCATATGTCAAAGATTCAGTCAAAGGGGTCAAATTCATTGCGGAGCATCTAAAGAAAGACGACGAAGAGCGATCGGTATGTTGGCGTTTATATCAGATCGGGGGTATGTGGGGTGGGTGTGTGTGGTGGGTCATTAATCATCGATTTTAGTGTTTGGTTTGCTGTTTATATTTTAAAATCATTTACCATGTTTTAAAGACAGTATTACATTTGATCCAACTATTCCTTTATCTCAAAACATATTTTGTTTGCATTTCATTTGTTTATAGTAAATATATGTATTATTTCAATAGATATTTGAAAAAAATATATCGAATTTATCTATATATTTTCTTTACTTTGATTACAATGGAATATAATTTTAAAACATCATGCATGTATCTAGAAATGTTGAAAGATGATATAATTTGTGGTGAGGCTAGTGTTTAAATATTTGTTTATGTTATATAATTGTTTACGTTTGTGAATGTTGCTGTAGTTTTATGTCATTAACACGAGCATTATCAATTATTTTCAGGATGCGAGAGACTGGAACTACGTTGCTATGGTGATGGATAGATTATTTTTATTCATATTTACGACGGCTTGTTTATGTGGAACGATTGGCATTTTCTTAAATGCGCCATCTTTATATGATCCTAGATTACCAATGTCAAAATACGACTTTGATTGTTCAAAACGGGAAGTCAGCTATAACATATCCAGCTTTCAATAGTGACGCTGATACCAAAGAAACATTGTGTTAATGTAATGACAGATTTGTGTAGCACTACACATTACGTGGTCCGGCGTTAATTCCATTAATCGATGGGAAAGCTTATATAAGCAGGATGTTATAACGGGTATTTCGACAAATAAAACATGTTTAAACAAATGTTTACTGAAAAAATGCGATAACCTGTTTAAAATGACCTACTAAATGTTTTAATTTTACTATATGCAAAGATTTTAAGCCGAAATTTAGGGGTTATTTCATACCCCAGCCAACCACGATTTGGCCTCTTGGAGAAGGGGTTGGATGGGATATAAAAGTTAATACTTGGCCTACGTAATAACAGAAACCAGCGTTAATCACGTACCTCGAGTTTTGAGTAGGAGTGCATAACAACAACAACATTTGACTGTCGTCCTTGAATGCTACTTTTCCTGTTTGATTTTTATATCTACTTTTAGTTAACTTTCACTTCAACTTGCTGTTAGTTTCTGGTACAATGGAGCTAAATTGAGTTTGAGTGCTATGGTTTTTATAGGACTCTTTTTTTTCAGCTGAGCCTTTTGCATAAAGACAGCAACGATAACAAGCATGTTACGTTTTAAGATAGATTTGCATAGCCAAATATTGCTTTCAACGGATTTCTTTTACAGTATTTATTTTATAACATATCTCAAGCTTTTAATGGTAAAGGCCATATAAACATAGTCATATATTAATTATAAATTACCATTTATGACTATATAATGGTGTCTGTCATGTCATATATAATCAGAGACTGACTTGATCATTTATATACTAGTATAGATTGTTGTTTTATGGTCCACTCTCATACTCCTTTATCTATATAAATGATTTATACATGCTATTAATACTGCTGTATCTTAACATCTGTCAATGGCAGTTGATGAAATGAGCAAAACAATACTCAATCATATTCTTCTTAACATAAAGACAGGCACACGCACACACTCACGCACACACGCACACATACGCACGCACACACTCACGCACACACACACACACGGACAAACACACGCACACATGCACACACTCACACACACGCTCACGCACACACTCACTCACACGCACACACTCACGCACACACACACGGACACCAAAGAAAACTGCTATCGCAATAACGAAATAACTAAAAAAATATTTCTAACAACTTACATATACTAGAACTTTACATCTTGCATACATTTTATTACAACCCTATAACATCGCAAAAGATAAAATAGGGTAAAATTCAACTTATACATTGCTTTAAAGAAAGATACAAATATCGGACAGGGAAATCAGCATTCAAGGACGACAGTCAACCACAAAACACAAAAACAAACACGCAAACAGACAAACGAGAAGGCAAAAGTAATAAAAAATGCAAACTATATCACAAACACTAACGAGTTGACAATAGGGCCTTCGCCTTGGAACGGTCAGTGGCAATAAAGGCCACTGGGAGTTTAAACCGGTTCTAGGGTGCACCAAACCTCACACTTACCCTAATTCATCCCATTAAAACAGGACAGTGTAAATAAGGAAATCCCCGCCATGATCTAATCTCTAACCAACAAGGCAGCATCAATAGGCAATATAAGTAAAACACAAATATGCTCGTGTAAATATAATACAAAAAAACAATAGCCTAGAAAGCCATAATGAAGGTACTGATTGACTTGGCAGAAGCTTAGAGCAACAAGAGAATAAACCATTAAGGGCACGACAAGAAAGATCATAGACAAACATCAAACGCCACCGTGCCATTGAGCTTTAGGTAGGCGTTATCATAGGGTCCACAGCCTGTCCGGTCATCGTACAATTAAAGAGGAAAGCATAGTGGCGAACTGTAAAAGGGTCCACCACCAAGCATGCAGTACGTTGCAAAATGATAGGTTTATAACCTCTTTCGATAAACTTTTTAACAAGTTTAACAAAGTGATCATGACCAAGAATCTTACGAAGTTTATAAATCACATCACCATAGAAGTCAGATTGTGATAGTCTTTATCTTTTAGCAAAGTTCGTTTCTTGTTTTGAAATGTTTTAGACTGTTATTCATTCGATCTTTGGAGATCGCTGAGCCCGATACTTATATTTAGTTATCGGTGGTACATTTTCAATTTGCTTTTGTTTTCTTACTTAATTTTCGATTCGGTGGTTCCACTACTCCGGCCGATAAAAGGCTCTGGGTATTGTTTAACCACTCATAGGATATGTTGTCTGCTTTTTAATGTAGTATTTTGGCTGTTACTTGTGATGCGCAGGCTTCATAACCGCTGCTCCCAACTAAATTCCATTTTGTTTATTTCGCTCTTCGGGGCATAGTATTTTTTTAGATACTGGGACCATACGCCGCTGGACATGGGGGAGGAAAATCTCTATGTCCACCGCCATATGCATGCCATCTTCGGGATGGTTAAAATAATGTACTCTTGATTTTATGAATATTGAGTTCTGCTCAACCCGGGGCTAGAGGGCGTGAGCGGTAGCTAGCATATTTCACTACCGTTCATGAACAGTCTCAATCAAACCGAGACTGCAATATTTTGTATGTGTCGTGTTAGGCCGTTTCCAAAGGTCCATTAACATACTCTTTTTTAAAGTTAAATATTAAGAACTTTTTAAAAGGCTGACCTTTTTAGATTTTTGGCCATACGGTCCAGCAGTACCTTTTAAATACATAGTACTATACTGATCATCTATCGGACATTCCGTAAAGAAACTAAATTCATCGTCTAAAAGTCATATGAATGACATTTTATATCTCTTGATTGAATTTTTTTAGGGTTTGTCTTCTCATAAGCTCCGAAACTATGATGACACTCTGAGTCCTATTAAAACATATACCTTTTATTTAATCAAGATAACATATGAAGAAATATTATATAAATTTGCTCTTGTTGACGTTCAATATGTTCATTCCAATTGTGTATATACACTCAGTACATTTAGAAACGCAACACTTGGTATTTTTTGAATTTCTATTTTTTTGAGATATATTTGAAAGAAGTATAGCAAATCTTAAGCAACTGTTTATCGACATATGTTAAACTTTGGGACAAAGAGGCGCGTGTACTAACATACAAAACATTCTTGATTTGAACAAAACACCAGTGGACTGAAAAAAAATGTTGCGCGTTTTAAATGTACAGAGTATGGTTGTTTTATTAACTTGTATAAATAGATAAACCCTTTGCTCTTTTATCTTTGTGATGCCTCTCTCTTTTCTCGTAAATGTAAATACATTCCCTGTATTTGTTGTTTAAGTACATGTTTGTGGCAGTCAGCTTTCTGTGAATGCTACACTTCCGGTTTGACTTTAAATTAAAATAGCCACGTATGGCTGCATGTGTAACACACCCATTCATTTTTGCATTGAGTTGTGTATATATTAAAATTTAAATGCCATGTTGTCATTCATATCTAGGCCCAAAATAAAAAAAAGAATAACATATTCTCATCGCAAGTGACCCATATACTGCCAAGACATCTACAGAAAATAGGGGGTCATGTATCTTCTAAGAAAGAACTTGTTTCAGGAATGAATACTCCCTTTAAACATATAAACACTGTGATGCCAACATATTGTATTCATATACTCATGTTTATATAAGCCAAATAAATTGAAAACTCATATTTTAACATTTAAAAATGTAACATAAACCAAAACAAAACGGGCACTTTAAATTAGTGAAAATGCCTTTTTGTACAAAAAGAAACGATAATTATTTACTAGCCACCACTGACACGTCATGTGAGGCAATGGGTGTGCTACACCTTAAGCACACATTTACTAACATGATTTCTTCTTTCTATATGCTTGTCGATATAGTTTCACATCTTTCTGTACGATTTGATTGCAATAGTCAGAAGTGTACACCAATACAGTAACATAGAGTATTATTATCATATGTTGTTATTCGTGTTATTTCTTATTCCCTCTAAATTAGTTTTGTGTTAGTATGTCAACTCCTAGACGATGCACAAATAAATGATAATGTAGACTTGGGGGGATTATTGTTGTTGGATATCCCCAAAGCTCTTCCCCATAGCTTAATATCGGCAGTATAAGCTTATCAAATAAATCTAACATGATATATTTGTGAACATAAGGAAGAATGAAAGAAGAAATGTGTGAAGATTTGACATATACTTCTAAGTTTTATATAAATGTTTCAATAAACTCAGTTCTCTTTTTATACTTTAATCCAACTTTTAAGTGGGATTCTCTCACCGTTTTTGAAGGCTACGCAGTAATAAGTAAAATTGAAGTAACATCCGTCTTGCTGTGTGGACAATCCTAACATAAATATTTAACGTCTTTTCAATATTTAAACAATCATGTTAGGATGTCAATACTGCAAGATGAATGTTACTTAAATTTGGTTAAATTCTGTGTACCATTAATAAAGGTGAGTGAATCCCAATGAAAGGTTTGATTAAAGTGTATCAATTGAGCGATCAATTATATAATTTTGGATTGAGAAACATAATGTTTCAATACAGTCGCCTAACTACATTTGTTGTAAATGAATTGAGGTAGTGAAGCGTACCAAGTTGTTAATTATTCATACATAAAGCACAAAACTCATCATGGAATACACAATATACATAATACAACAGTTTCAGCAGCACAATATAAGAAACTGTTCGAGTTATATCAAATAAAATAAATCGTTTGATGTACCACTGCTACATATTGCTTGTTTTTAAATATGTATAACAATGGCATGGAAAGTGTCTGGAAATAATTAATATTTGTGAAAATGAAAATGTATAGAAAATATGACATTAACACCGATATATGAATCCAGAAAACTGCAGAAATACTGCAAACTCTTATTAGCCAAACAAATTAGATCCGTTCTCGAAAATGTAAGTGCTTTATAATTTAATATTGAATGTAATAATGCTGGAAATATCCTATATCCACATAAACATATCATTTCCCACAATCTAATCCACCCTACAATGGTAAACATGTTGTGGTAAATTAACTGTGTTCATTATGTCCAGGAAATGTGGGTGGTCCGCCTCCACCACAAAAAATTATATATAACCTTACACGTGTTTAAAATGATGTAAAACACCATACAAACAAACAAAGAAACCATTTAGAATTGTTTGTCATTTCCATTTGTTTTATTGTTTTATGTGCGTTAGGGGTGTAGAGGTTGGGTGCATGCTGTGTGTATGTGTGTGTGTGGTGGGGGTGGGGGGGGATGTGGTAAGGGGAGGGGAGGGGGATACTTTATAATTCGAAGGCTCAACGCGAAATTATTGTATCTTGTTCTGTTTTAATTTCGAAACACTGTATGTTACATAATTTTAATATTCATAATATGCACCTCGACACGTCGTATATAATTATTGATCATAACACAAGATGTTAAAAAAATGGCTTTCTATACTAAATGGACACAACACATTTAGCATTACATATCTATCATTTTATGATGGATTTGATTCAGGGACGTGATAGCGTCATTAAGAAAGAAACTATATTTACCTTTATATATAATTTAATACGGAGGTACAGTAATTTTTTTTCCCGAGCCGTCTTCTTTTTCATTTGCGATAGTCTTTTAGCATATTACCCAAAAGAAAATTTGAACGTACACTGTTCCGGAGAGATTTTAGTAATAAAGTCGGCTTTTTTAAATTACCCATGTTGCGCCCCAGGAATAAATCAGTCATCTTTGCTTTATCGATTGCAAAGTATCGATGCGTTTGTTTCTTTATTTTGCGTGGAAATAAATCAATACAACGACATGCTTGTTACCTAATAAGGAGAATATTAATACGGTAAGTATTATGTTAAGTTATATTATTTCTAATTGTATCCGACATTTCACTGCGGTCAATTGTTTTTGTATGAATATTCCCTAAATTGGGAGTTACTTATTACCTTTGGAATGTTCGCCTCCTTTGAGTAAATGTTAACTGAACATTTTTTTCTCGAAAAGATAGACATTTTTAGGGGAGGGGGCATCTCAAAGTTATTACCTATACTTATATTGAGCAGCGATAGTATAACGTTGATATACTCATCTATTCAGACATCAAAGCAAATTATTTTATGTTAAGCTTTGCCTTTTAATTCTTTTGATTGTTTTGAGAATGCTCTAATTACTAGTGTAAGAGTATGTTGTCTGCGCTTTTATATTGCATTGTGTGCATTATTTTATTTTGTTTTTTATTATTTTTGCAAAATATGTATGAAAGCAACGTAGTGTCTCAATAATACTAAGAAACAAACAATTAGTTTGTACCATACATATCTAGCAGATCAAAATTAGTCACCCTCAAACACTATTATTAAAAAAAATAAACATTTCGAATGCAATTCAATTTGCAAAGAACTAAAAGGAGTATGAAAGGAGAAATTTGGATATCGCCGAACACGATAAATACAAAAAATATTGCAATCTCGGTTTGTCTGAGACTATTCATGAACGGTGAACAATGATTGCTACTGTTCACCTTCTCTATAACTCAATATTTAAGGTGTCAATAATACACAAAGTTGAGCCATCCCGAAGATGGCATGCACATGACGGTGAACATGCAACCTTCAATATGGGGTATGTTTATACCTTTCTTTTGGCAGCGGAGTATGGTCCGTGTTTGCTTTGTCCTAAACGAGAAAACATATAAAACAAATAAAAACATATATGTAAGTATTTTAACACCTATTTAACTATACATTATCGAATTGTTTGTTTTTAGCTCTACTGGCCAAAGGCCAGGAGTGCTTATGCGATCACTTTTCGTCCGTCGTCCGTCCGTCCGTCCGTCTGTCTGTTAGCAATTTTATAAAATCGACATCTCCTCTAAAACCGCTTGAAGGATTTTGATGAAACTTCATCACAATGTTACTTGGGAGGGCCCCTCTCAGATTTGTGATTTTCGCGGCCGCCAGTCATACAAGATGGCCGCCATGGCTTAAACTAGGTCAAATTTAAGGAAATTTCAAACGACATCTCCTCCAAAACCACTTATTCCATTCTACTGAAATATCAAATACATATTCCTTGGGTTGGCCTCTATCAAGTTTGTGTTTTTCGTTATCGTCAAATAATAAAAATGGCCGCTACGGCGACCCAAAATTTACATAGTTATATAGAAAAAGGTTAAAAATTACATCTTCTCTGAAACCGCCTGAAAGATTTTAATGAAACTTAAGCACAATGATATTTGGGATAGTCCCTCTCAGATTCGTGTTTTTCGCGGCCGCCAGTCATCCAAGATGGCCGCCATAGCTAAAACTAGGTCAAATATCAGAAAATTTCAAACGACATCTCCTCCGAAACCACTGATTCCATTCTTGTGAAATATCATATACATGTTCCTTGGGTTAGCTTCTATCAAGTTTATGTTTTTCGTTATTGTCAAATAATCGAAATGGCCGCCACGGCGACCCAAAGTTTACATAGAGTTATATAGAAGAAGGTTAAAACTTACATCTTCTCTGAAACCGCCTGAAAGATTTTGATGAAACTTAAGCACAATGATATTTGGGATATTCTCTCTCAGATTTGAGTTTTTCGCGGCCGCCAGTCATCCAAGATGGCCGCCATTACTAACACTAAGTCAAATTTAAGCAAATTTCAAACGACCTCTCCTCCGAAACCACTTATTCTATTCTTGTGAAATATCATATACATTTTCCTTGGGTTAGCCTCTATCAAGCTTGTGTTTTTCGTTAATGTCAAATAATTCAAATGGCCTCCACGGCGACCCAAAGTTTACATAGAGTTATATAGGAAAAGGTTAAAAATGACATCTTCTCTGAAACCGCTTGAAGGATTTTGATGAAACTTAATCACAATGATTTTTTGGGATAGTCCCTCTCAGATTTGTGTTTTCTGCTGCCGCCATTCATCCAAGATGGCCGCCATGGCTAAAACTAAGTCAAATTTAAGGAAATTTCAAACGACATCTCCTCCGAAACCACTTATTCCATTCTTGTGAAATATTATATACATATTCCTTGGGTTAGCCTCTATCAAGTATGTGTTTTTCGTTATTGTCAAATAATCAAAATGGCCACCACGGCGACCCAAAGTTTACAGAGTTAAATAGGTAAAGGTATAAATTACATCTTCTCTGAAACCGCCTGAAATATTTTGATGAAACTTAAGCACAATGATATTTGGGATAGTCCCTCTCAGATTTGTGTTTTTCACGGCCGCCAATCATCCAAAATGGCCGCCATAGCTAAAACTAGGTGAAATTTAAGTGAATTTCAAACGACATCTTCGGCGAAACCACTTGTTCCATTATTGTGAAATCTCATATACATGTTCCTTGGGTCAGCCTCTAGTCAGTTTTTGTTTTTCGTTATCGTCAAATAATTCAAATGGCCGCCACGGCGACCCAAAGTTTACATAGAGTTATATAGAAAAAGGTTAAAAATTACATCTTCTATGAAACCGCTTGAAAGATTTTGATGAAACTTAAACACAATAATATATGGGATAGTCTCTCTCAGGTTTATGTTTTTCGCGGCCGCCAGTCCCCCAAGATGGCTGTCATGGCTAAAACTAGGTCAAATTTAAGGAAATTTCAAACGACATCTCCTCCGAAACCACTGATTCCATTCTACTGAAATAACATATACATGTTCCTTGGGATGGCCTCTATTAAGTTTGTGTTTTTCGCTATCGTCGAATAATCAAAATGGCCACCACGGCGACCCAAATTTTACATAGAGTTATATAGGAAAAGTTTAAAAATGACATCTTCTCTGAAATCACTTGAAGGATTTTGATGAAACTTAATCACAATGATATTTTGGAAAGTCCCTCTCAGATTTGTGTTTTTCGCAACCGCCATTCTTCCAAGATGGCCGCCATGACCAAAACTAGGTCAAATTTAAGGAAATTTCAAACGACATCTTCGAAACTACTTATTCCATTCTTGTGAAATATCATAAACATGTTCCTTGGGTTGGCCTCTATCAAGTTTTTGTTTTTCGTTATCGTCGAATAATCAAAATGGCCGCCACGGCGACCCAAAGTTTACATAGAGTTATATAGGAAAAGGTTAAAAATGACATTTCTCAAACCGCTGGAAGGATTTTGATGAAATCTCATTACAATGATCTTTAGGATAGTCCCCCTCAGAATTGTGTTTTTCGCGGCTACCAGTCATCCAAGATGGCCGGCATGGCTAAAATTAGGTCAGATTTAAGAAAATTTCAAACAACATCTCCTCCGAAACCACTGATTCCATTCTTTTGAAATATCATAAACATATTCCTTGGGTTGGCCTCTATCAAGTTTGTGTTTTTTTGTTATCGTCGATTAATCAAAATGGCCGCCACAGGGACCCATCTTCTCTGAAACCGCTTGAAAGATTTTTATGAAACTTAAACACAATAATATATGGGATAGTCTCTCTCAGATTTATGTTTTTCGCGGCCGCCAGTCCCCCAAGATGGCTGTCATGGCTAAAACTAGGTCAAATTTAAGGAAATTTCAAACGACATTTCCGAAACCACTGATTCCATTCTACTGAAATATCATATACATGTTCCTTGGGATGGCCTCTATTAAGTTTGTGTTTTTCGCTATCGTCGAATAATCAAAATGGCCGCCACGTCGACCCAAGATTTACATAGTGTTATATAGGAAAACAATAAAAATGACATCTTCTCTGAAACCTCTTGAAGGATTTTGATGAAACTTAATCACCATGATATTTGGGATAGTCCCTCTCAGATTTGTGTTTTTCGCGGCCGCCAGTCATCCAAGATGGCTGCTATGTCTAAAACTAGGTCAAATTTAAGAAAATTTTAAAAGACATCTTCGAAACCACTTATTCTATTCTTGTGAAATATCATATACATATTCCTTGGGTTGGCCTCTATCAAGTTTGTGTTTTGCTTTATCGTCGAATAATCAAAATGGCCACCACGGCGACCCAAAGTTTACATAGAGTTATATAGGAAAAGGTTAAAAATGACATCTTCTCTGAAACCGCTTGAAGGATTTTGATGAAACATCATTACAATCATCTTTAGCATAGTCCCCGTCAGAATTGTGCTTTTGAGGCCTCCAGTCATCCATGATGGCCACCATGGCCTAACTTAGTTCAAATTTAAGGACATTTATCAAACGTGTTTATGTTTTTGAATCACATCATACCAGTAGAGCGTCTACAGGCCCACTTGGGCCTCTTGTTATTTGATGAAGGTTATGGTTATGGTATTGGTCCATTAGTAAACTCTTCAAACTATGTATGTCAAGCTTCAAGTTTCTACAAAATATTTTTAAAAATGTCACCGTGACATCATATTCATATTCAGTGTCATATAGATTTTTGACTGTAAATATAGATATAAAAATTGAGAAGGAAAAGCAGCATTCAAGGATGACAGTCAACCACAAACACAAACAGATACAACGAACAAATTCAAAGATGAAGAAAAGGCCACATAAGACATCACAAACACAATAGGGTTGACAATAAGGCTACCGCCTTGGAACGGTGAATGGCATGCCGCTGAAGGTTTAAACCAGGTTCTAGGCAAACTTCGCACTAACCCTACTGTCAATCCAATAAAACGGGACAGTGTAAATAAAGAAATCCCCGCTATGAACTATTCTCTAACCAACAAGGCAGCATTAATAGACAATATAAGTAAAACACAAAGATGATCGTGTATATATAAATACAAAAAAACAATAGCCTAGAAAGCCACAAAGAAGATACCCAGTGACTTGTAAGGTCACATAACTTAACTATTATAGTTAAATCTGCAATACAGCAGCAGACCACTGCCCTACTTTTGAGACTATTTCCTAGCTGTCTAAATTACTCTTCTAATTTGAAAAAGTTTGCTCAAAGTAAACAATATGTCAGTGACAGACAAGTTGTGTTTGTTTTTACCATGCGTTTCGCTGACTTATTTTAAAAAAATGCCTAGTTCTGAAGTCCAAGAATCTATGTTTTTCTGATTATTTTCGAATGGGAAAACGTGAAACGTGTAACGTGAAAGCCGACGAAAACTCAACAAACATAACTAACATTTCTATCATTATATTACAATTTTACTAAATGTTATCTTCACATCTTTCTTACGTATCTTCGCAACAATTCCCAGTGCAAACTTCGGACATATTATATAACTGTATTACATCCTAGAACCTGGTTTAACCCCCAGCGGCCTTTTTTTCCACTGACCGTTCCAAGGCGTAGCCTAATGTCAAAGAAATATAAAAAGATCGGACAGGGAAAGTAGCATTCAAGGAGGACAGTCAACCACAAAACACAGAAACAAACACGCAAACAGACAAACAAGAAGGCAAAAATAATAATAAATGCAAACGACATCACAAACACAAAAGGGTTGACAATAGGGCTACCGCCTTGGAACGGTCAGTGGCAAAGTAGGCCACTGGGGGTTTAAACCGGTTCTAGGGTGCACCAAACCTCACACTTACCCTACTGTCATCCCATTAAAACAGGACAGTGTAAATAAAGAAATCCCCGCCATGATCTAATCTCTAACCAACAAGGCAGCATCAATATGCAATATAAGTAAAACACAAATATGCTCGTGTAAACCCTTTTGTGTTTGTGATGTCCAAATTCGACATTTTGTTCATCTTTAAAGTTGTTCTCTGTTTCCGTGTGTGTTTGTGGTTGACTGTCGTCCTTGAATGCTACTTTTCCTATTCGATTTTTATATCTATATTTATTCATATAAAATGAAACAGAGTTCGAAAATGATGAAGCCTGAATAATGTAGTATTCGTACTTAAAGTGTCTGTCCTTTTCTATATTTTAATCCAGCTAAGTCTGAAAATTGATCGAGAATAAAAAATAGACTTAAAGGCTGCATTTGGAATAATACGACAAAGCTATTTGTATTTAGTTAGAAGTCAATGTCGGACAGATGCTCAATACATCCTTGCATATTATTCCAATTTAGTATGCATGGGTTTGAATCCATCACAATGTGACAGTGATTTATACAATAAAATAATTTGATTTTGGATACTGTAGAAATGTTGTTACATTCATCTGCATAATATCATTTTTCATGTTTGTCTAATACTACGTTAAATTATGACTGCATTTCGAGGAGACAAATGAAGGCATGTACGATGCATTTGTTAGTATTAACCTTTTGTTCGCTGCAACTTTTCATGTCTGCAAGTCTGAGTACAGTATGCATACGGGATCGGAAGTGTCAATTCCCGTTGTCGTCATAGAGCCTTTTTGCTTGATCCGTTAAATGAGAAGATACGGTCCAATGGAAACTACAGTACCCAATCACAATGGTCCGCTTTCTATCACACATTAAGTGCAAATTAAATATTCAATGAACAGGACAATACACAACATAAAGAACGGTGAAAACAAGGTCACCGACATGGAACTGTCAGTAGGCTAAACTTTATTCGAAGAGTCCTCGTGCTAAGAATCAGTAGTGTTAAGCCGGTGCTAGTGGGCGTGAGAAGTGTTGCTTCTTTCATTACTTCTCATGAACAGACTCAATAAAACTGAGTCTGCTGCTTTATTCTCTTAATTGTGTTTGTTGCTCTCAAAGGATCACCTTTATCAGTATTTATTAACATTCACACTAGCGTTCGTTTAGTGCAGTGTGGCGGCTGTAAAAAGTCTCCCCGTGCTACGAATCAGTAGTGTTATTTTTTACTGGTCCTTTGGGACCAACGAGCCCAATATATGCGGCTTTGAAGTATAATACCGCTTAAGCCGGTGCTAGGGGGCGTGAGAAGTGTTGCTTCTTTCATTACTTCTCATGAACAGACTCAATAAAACCGAGTCTGCTGCTTTATTCTCTTAATTGTGTTTGTTGCTCTCAAAGGATCACCTTTATCAGTATTTATTAACATTCACACTAGCGTTGGTTTAGTGCAGTGTGGCGGCTGTAAAAAGTCTCCCCGTGCTACGAATCAGTATTGTTATTTTTTACTGGTCCTTTGGGACCAACGAGCCCAATATATGTGGCTTTGAAGTAGAATACCGCTTAAACCGGTGCTAGGGGCGTGAGAAGTGTTGCTTCTTTCATTACTTCTCATGAACAGACTCAATAAAACCGAGTCTGCTGCTTTATTCTCTTAATTGTGTTTGTTGCTCTCAAAGGATCACCTTTATCAGTATTTATTATCATTGATAACCCTTTGGGATCATCGGGCCCAATACATGTGGCTTTGAAGAATAATACCGCTTGAGTCGGTGGGTGGGGATGTGGGGTGGGGTGGGGGAATGGGTGTTAGGTGTGTTGATTGCTATATTACTTCTAATCTACAGATGAAATAAAACCGAGTCTGCTACTTGATTCTCTTGGATGTGTTTGTTACTTCCAAAGGATCTTACGTTTCATTATTTATTTCCAAACCAACGTTCGCTTCGCGCTAGTGTTATAACGCCTTCAAGCTCCAACTGAGTCAATATGTATATATATCATAATGTTTTATTTCCATTCTGAAAAAGGTTGCACCATTTCTGCAGTTCTGCATGTAGAAGGTTTTAGAACGTTTCTAAATATTTTATTTCTTTGTAAATAGATGGTTATTTCTTTATGCCACATATTACCTGTTTCTGTTGGTGGTGCACCCAATTCAACTAAAAATGAGAAAACATATCCTATAGAAACCTACCTCTTAAATACCCTTGTTTGAAACACTGCACCAAACTTTTGTTTCATTGCAAACAACAACACATTGCAAACTTCGTTGTAATGTTATCCCGTTATAACAATAAATACTGAAGAGTGGATCCCTTGAAAGCAACAAACACAAACAAGAGATAATAGTAGTAGAATCGGTTTTATTGAGCCTGTTCATGAGAGGTATTGTAAAGTGCAACACCTCTCATGCCTCCTAGCACCGACTGACAAGATGACAACAATATTGACACGACACAGTTTGCTGTCCATTACTTCATGTAATTCTTCTTCTAAACAGTGGATCAGATAGGTATATATGAATTCGAACAAGAAAATGAAGCATTCAAGGGTCACAGTCAACAAAAATAGGGACAGAAAGATAAATTATATGATGAATAAAAGGCAATATATGACAACACAACACAAAAGGGTTGACACTAGGGCTACCACCTTGGAACGGTCAATGACAAAAGAGGTCACAGGCGGTTTAAACCAGGTCCTAGGGTACACCAAACCCTACTCCTATCCTATTATCATCCCAATAAAAGGGGACAGTGTAAATATAGATATCCCGCCAGGTTATATTCTCTAACAAACAAGGCAGCATTAATAGGCAATACAAGTATGACACATCAATGATCATATATATATATATATAATATAAAATACAAAAGCCTAGAAAGCCAAAAAGCAAGTATTAAATAACTTAGTGTAGTGTTATTACATACTGGTCCTTTGGGATCATCAAACCCAATCTTTGTGGCTTTAAAGTAGAATATCGCTTAAGCCGGTGATAGGAGGCGTGAGATGTGTTGCACATTACCTCTCATGAACAGACTCACTAAAACCGAGTGTTCTACTTTTATCTCTTGTTTGTGTTTGTTGCTACCAATGGATCCACGTTTTAGTATTTACTGGCAGAAGTCAGAGTAACATACCTGACTTACAAAACCTGACTTAAAGTCTTGGAATGAGGAAACACTCCTAATGATAGTGAAACAAGGAATACATATTACGGGTGTAAACGTATGAAACTATGGTCATCCATAATCTTTACCCGAACACTAATAGTTTAGTTCGTTTCGACGTGAAATTATTGTATTTTTATTTCATTTATCCTATTCCCACAAAGATAATAATTTTACTATTTTCTACATACGACATGACTGTTATTATCAAATGTATTACACATACAAGGCTACGTTTACTAAAACATGTCTTAGCCCATTATATGTTTCTCTTTTGTTTGTGTTTGTTGCTTCCAAGGGATCACCTTTTAGTATGTATTATTATAAACACAATTTCAATAAAGTGCTGGTAACTGGTTACGACAGTACTGGTAACTGGTTACGACAGTACTAGTAACTGGTTACGACGTTACTAGTAACTGGTTACGACAGTACTGGTAACTGTTTACGACATTACACAGTGAATGTTGTCAACATGAGGAAAATTATTCCGACCCAGGCGAGAACAAGATCGACATTATGTTTGGAATGTTGACAATACTCGTATCAGCTGTCACACTCACTGGGATGCACTATTTATTTTATTATACCGATAAATTTGTTTTGAGAAATATATTGTTTGGGGAAATATAAGAACATATGTCTATTGTATATAAAAAAAATTAAAAAAAAATGAATTTTTATTTTTTAAAACTGTTTTAAAAGTAAGTAACACGTTAGAGGCAACACAAAACTCTTTAATATCTATATAAAACACAGTTTATGTTTTTATAACATTCCTTTTAAACAGTCCAATACATTGCGCATACGCTGTTGGGCATAGAAAAACGCATTATCTATTTAAGGTGTTTTGAATTGAATAGGATTTTATAGTCGCACCAACAGCTAAGGTCATACGGCGACTTTCCAGCTTCCATTGGTGGAGGAAGACCCCAGGTGCCCATCCGGGCAATTTTCGTGCACGGACGGGCACCTGGGTAGAACCACCGACGTTCCGCAAGCCAGCTGGATAGCTTCCTCACATAAAGATTCCTAGGCCCCTGAGGGATCGAACCTACAGCGGTGAGGGGCAAGTGATTTCAAGTCAGAGACGTTAACCACTCGGCCACGGACGCCCCCTATTTAAGGTGTACCGGAAGTAAATCAAATCCCATTGAGTCCAATGCAATATTGTCCAAGCTTTCTAGTTAGCCATTTTTCAAAATGAAATTCAAACTAAGATTCACTTACATGCTCTTAGTCATGAGACCTGCCTCTCTAGAAAACTGCTGAGAATAGTAGGGGTCATGTGGCATATAAGAAAATAAAATTCTGATCTTTGTTGACACCGTGAACAAACTGCATTCATTCGGCACCTCTTAAAGGTGTTCTACTTTCACTTTCAAAACTGTCAAGTTGATAAATAAAATCATCATACAACCATGCAAATGGTTTTTAGCTATCACAAACAAGTCAATAAAGTCATTTCAGCCAGAAAAACATGCCTTAAATACTCAAAAATGCCTTTAATCACAAAAGAAGTTAGGGATTATATATTTGGGAACTCCTTTCGACTACACCAGGAATGTACAACAGGCATGAATATCACAGTGATTTACTTCCTGCCTATAAGAACCCCTAATTGTGTGTGAATTTTAAAAGCCTACATTCTGGCAATGCCTAGAATATAACGCATAAAAAAATCATACATTTTGGCGAATCAGTTGAGTATTGATCAAGATATGAGCGTTTCAAAAATGTACAGTGCAGTCGACAGCGATGAAAAATCTGTAAACATGTTCACAGTTTTACCTTTCTTAACTGTTATATAAAATGACACTGGGCATATCTGTACTTAGTCTAATGGATAAAATGCTTTAAAAAGTCAGTAAACCTGAAGAAATCAATATGTTTAGTTCCCGGAAGTGCTATATAAGTGCAAAATATGCTGATTTTCATGCCAAATTCAGATTTACAAGGCAATTTGGTGTATTTGTGGCATCATACCTTAATTTGGTGGCACTAAATGCATATATAAACATCCCAATTACTCATAAATGCAAGCCTGGTACTAAATTTGTGATTAAAAGTTAAGTTTCTATGACTAGACAGCATACTTTGCCTACAGTACTCTCTGACATTTTCTCAGGAAGTTCAATTTTAGGGGGTAATGGGAAAGATATGGTGGTGTCACACCTATACAACTATACTTTTGCAAATTATAATGCAGAATTATCATTGCAAATACAAATATCTACATTTTAACAACAAACAAGCCTTATTTTTGTTGAAACATGTCTCTCCAGGTCATCATTTAAAGACTTCAAAAATATGAAACTCCAAATTACAGCTTTCCGAGGCAAAAAACATGCGAAAAAAAATCAAAACGCGTTTTAAAACACCGTGAAGTATTTTTTGTCGGTGCTATAGTCATTGCGAAAAGTAAAATACTGTTTAGGTGAGAATCCGAGAGAAAATGAATATTCACATTACGCCACTTTATAGGTGTACCGGAAGTAAATCAAATCCCATTGAGTCCAATGCAATATTGTCCAAGCTTTCTAGTTAGCCATTTTTCAAAATAAAATTCAAACTAAGATTCACTTACATGTTCTAAGTCATGGGACCTGCCTCTCTAGAAAACTGCTGAGAATAGAAGGGGTCATTTGGCATATAAGAAAATAAAATTCTGATCTTTGTTGACACCGTGAACAAACTGCATTCATTCGGCACCTCTTAAATACGTTCTACTTTCACTTTCAAAACTGTCAAGTTAATAAATAAAATCATCATACAACCATGCAAATGGTTTTTAGCTATCACAAACAAGTCTATAAAGTCATTTCAGCCAGAAAAACAGGCCTTAAATACTCAAAAATGCCTTTTATCACAAAAGAAGTTAGGGATTATATATTTGGGAACTCCTTTCGATACACCAGGCATGAATATCACAGTGATTTACTTCCTGTATGCCTTAAACAATGAATGTCGTCACACACATAAGTGTGGAATATAATTACAAGCTCCACGTCAAGGTATATATACAGGCGTGTATATGTAATGTTACGCTCTGATGAGTGTAATGCTGCTGCTCATTGCATAGAAGTCAGCCTTGCTCTTGTTCAGAATAATATTTAGAAGCAGGATACTATATATATTAAATGGATATCTTTTATCTTGCATTTTAGAGTTTGGCATGTTGCGTAAATTGCGTAAAAGTAGATATAAAACAGGAGCAGGAAATGTAACATTCAAGGACCACAGATAACCAAAACACGCGCAGAAACAAACACTAATTACAAAGATGAATAGAAGGCAACATCACACTCATAAAATGGGTTGACAATAAGGCTATCGCCTTGGAACGGTCAGTGGCAAAGAAAACGCCACTGGGGTGTTTAAACCAGGTTCTAGGGTGCACCAAACCTCACTCGTATCCTACTGACATCCCAGTAAAACGATATATTAATAAAATATATTAAACACTACGAAACAGCACTCCCAATCTTGAACTGATAGCTTGATAACTGATAGTAATGTTTATTACGTACAAACCGATAGTTCAACAACGAAACGCTGTTGTAACGAAACATAAATAAAGAAGATAAAACGGATTTGCATTGAAAAATCAACTCAACAAAACACATACATTAACCTGAAGCATGAGTAATTTGAGCAATACAATCTAATAATTAAGATTAAATATTTGGATAATATTGTAACGGTTTATGTTATCTTAATATGCCTACGCACAAATGTTGTTTTGCTATTTTCTTTCATTTTGCCAAGTAATTCGTTAAAATGTATTTATCGTAATTACTGAATCAAAGACTAATCTACCTACTTTTCTGTACTAATCTACTAATCAGTCTACTTAACCGACGGAAATGAAGAAGTACTTGTAAATATAAACTTAATATGTATTAGCTGCTATGTTCGAAAGTGTAAACAGTTTTACGCTATTATCGTAGTATATAATTTAGTATACTCTGTAAAATTTTTTTTGGACCATGGCAGTGTTCGAACCCGTACAATGATCGCTGAACCTTGACATTGGACCATAACCCTTATTATCTCAGTTGATATTTCACAATAGATCAACAATCAACAATAATTATCGTTTATAATGAAAGTTTGCGATAAAATAATAATCTTTTTGTTGGTTACTCGAATGTGTCCGTAACTGTTACTTTTTATGGACTTTGCAACATTTTTTACAGACCCTTTGTGTGTTCGCGATATTATTTTAAAATCAAATATCGTCTGGAATTTAATGTTTCTGGTACCAAATTAACCGGGTAGGGTAGACCTTGGTTACTAAAAAAAGATACTTAAATTCTGTCAACTACTTTTATTTTTATATGACTTTATATACCCTGGTCCAAAACTTTTTTTACCGAGTATATTTTGACTGTTACTTGTGGTACGCCGGCTTTATAACCTTTGCTCCCTACTAAATCCCATTTTGTTTATTTCGACCACTGTTTTCTCGTTTAGGGCAAAGCATTTTGGTAGATACTGGGACCATACGCCGCTTGCCATGTAATGATATTAAAATACCTCATTAAAGGTTCACCGTCCCATCTTCGAGATGTCTCCAATTTCTGTACTATTGACATTTAGATATTGAATTCTGCTCAACCCGTGCCTAGAGGACGTGAACGATAGCAAGCACTTTTCACTACCGTTCATGAACAGTCTCAATCAAACCGAGACTGCAATATTTTGTGTCTTTATCGTGTTCGGCGATTTCCAAATTTCCCCATACATACTCCTTTTTTACTTTTATAAAATGTTGGTTTCTTTCATTGATCAATGCAATTTTCGTTTATTTGATCTTATTTGAGAATTAGTCTAAATTATTGATTTGCTAACAGTGTTGCTAATTTATTTAGATCTAATTATTTGCATTCTTCCCAACGCATAAAGTCTATCATGTAAGAAAGTGTCCTGGGACCATACGCCGCTGGATATAGGGGATGAAATAAAGATACAAATATTGCTATATCCACCGCCATATGCTTGCCATCTTCGGGATGGTTACAATTCTGTACTGTTGATTTTTATAAATATTGAGTTCTGCTCAACCTTGGGCTAGAGGGCGTGAGCGGTAGCTAGCATATTTCACTACCGCTCATGAACAGTCTCAATCAAACCGAGACTGCAATATTGTGCTCGGCCTTTTCCAAAGTTCCACTCTCAAACTCTATTTTTTTTCAGGAAAAAAATGTTGCGAATGTTCATTTTGTTTATATTGCATTCAAAATTAAGCTTACTGTGAGATGTTTACAGTTTATTTAAATATTATAGTTGCTTCCATACGCATTTTTGTTTAACCAATACTATTTTAATGCAGCTTGCTTTTAATGAATAAATCAATTGGTCACACAACATAGCTTCTGGGAGTGTATTGATGCCACCATATACATATCCTAATACAGTAGTGCTAAAACAACGTGAATGCCTTCACATCGAGATATGCGTTAAATAGAATCTCTCTCATATTACTATTGAATTAATTAAACTCAATGGCAAAACATTATATGAAGTTCCGCAAGACTTTATAAAATAATATCATATTTGCAAACTCTTTCAGAAAAATTAGTTTAAACATTTATTTTACATCGATTGTAACGAAACTTATTCTAATCACTCGATGTCTTCCTGGGTAAAACCAGTACTAAGCAAATGCAGATAAATTGTCTTGCTCAGGGACACAACACATATGGTCATGGCGAGTACCGAACAGTATTTTTTTTTAATTTAGTAAATTCAATAATAAGTACTGATGTAAGATCCTTTTGTATCGTTTTGTTTAAGTGCACTTCCTGTAAGGTTACTGGGTTGATTGTCCAAATAAATGTGAACTCATTCTAGAAATACCAACAGATACAAGTTGAACATGAAATTTAGCAGTTACAGATCACACTGAACAAAAACCATGCTTACAAAACAAATAACATTAAAAGGAATTATAGAAGAACCATAAACACAAAAATCATTTTTGAGGATTACATCTTTAAACTTGACCCAAGAGATCCTTGAGTCTAACGTGTGACATGTTCATATATATTTCAAGGTCAAAGTATGAAATTATATACTGGAAAGAGGATCCCTTGAAAGCAATAAACACAAACAAGAAAGAAAAGTATCACACTCGGTTTTATTGAGTCTGTTCGTGAGAGGTAATGTAAGAAGCAAGACCTCTCACGCACGCTAGCACAGGCTTCAAGAAATATAAAAATATCGGACAGGGAAAGTAGCATTCAAGGAGGACAGCCAAGCACAAAACAGAAACAAACACGCAAACAGACAAACAAGAAGGCAAAAATAATAATAAATGCAAACGACATCACAAACACAAATGGGTTGACAATAGGGCTACCTCCTTGGAACGGTCAGTGGCAAAGTAGGTTAAGCTGTATTCTACTTCAAAGTCGTCTTTATTGGGTTCGTTGATCCCAAAGGACCAGTAAAAAGAACACTTCTGATTCGTAGCGCGGGAGATTTTACAGCCACAAAGATTGGTCAAAGTTTGAAAGTTCATGCTACTTCTACTGACATGCTACTCACGTATATTAGTTATTTAGTTAGATCGTCCATGCGACCGCAACATATTAAGGCGTTTTGAATACAGCGGCAGTCATTTTCTGGCTGCTTGATTGAGTACAAAACCACGTACAAATGTCCTACCCGTCAAATCAATAATGCAGTGATCGCTGAGCGATAAAACATGAAACTCTCATTAAATAGAATCAAACGGAAAAAGAACGTTTTCCGTATTTGACCGGAGTTTACCGTATACCGTATACCGTAAGATTGTGGTTACCCATTTCTACAATTATGGAATGTTGGAATGGAATTATTTATTGTCGTGCCTTTGAAGGGTGTCACAAAGGTGTTAATTTGGTTTAGCGATGATTCACAAGAAACCTCAAACAATTCAAAACTCAAATACCTCTTGTTATATTATTAGTAGAGAACAGAACTTGGCCGGCCGTATGATTCATAGAAGCATTATCTCCTACAATATAAAACCATTCTTTTGTGATAACACTGAGAAGGGTAGTACTAAGATTGGTCGGTCCGGTGATGATGTGACTGCTTGGGGTATCATGCCATTTGTCTACGGCATAGTATTCAAGTGTGGAAGTACCGTAAAGTTAGGAATACAACTGAATGACTGAAATATTGTTAAAAGCGACGTTAAAAATTAGAAAAAAATGGTCAGCTCCCAAATACAATGGCAACGTAGGTCCACACTGTAACAGAAACAAAGAGCAAATTAACTATACAATGAAAAGGACAATACACAACACAAAGATTGGTGAGGACAGCCTTTACCGACTTGGAATGGTCAGTAGGCAATATGACCTAGTGGTTAGCTTAAATCGATTTAAAGTGTACACATCCTCGCTATTATCCTGTCATCAGCCCTCAAAAAGACAGTTTTAATAAAAGTACACCGAATTAAAAGGACACTTTTAACTATAAAGTCTATACATACATACAGACGACATCGGGAACGTAGTTTCTCTTGCATGTGTTAGAACATGCACGTGTTCCCGTGTATTACGACATCTTATATCCAAAAATTATTCACAAATAATGCCAGATATCATTAAGCGGTAAAGTTCGTAAGTTACAAATAATATGTTAATCTCTCGATGTGACGTTGCCTTTCTAGACTGGTTTGTGTTTCGTTGACTGTGGTCCTTGAATGCGACATTTACTATTCGACTTTTATATATACTTTATTTATGATGGTTAAATGCCCGCTGTTTTCGTTTACATTTATTGATATAACAAAAAACTCCATGTATGCCAACATGGGATATACCGACTGACCTACAAACACAGCAAACTATAGTTATTATACATACATGGATGTGATCGTCACTTAACATCAATATCCTCACGTGGATTCATCTCTCGACCTTCTTTTCCTTTGGTTCCCTGATAAGAAACATTATCTTCATAATTTGTAATATACATATTTCCCCATCACTACTTAGTAACACTTTCGCCCATAATAGGAAATACGAGTGATTCTACATTATTATTATTACATTACCGGTTTGGTGCACCCTATAACCGGTTTAAACCCCCAGTAGGCTTTGTTGCCACTGACCGTTCCCAGGCGGTAGCCCTATTGTCAACTCTTTTGTGATTTTATTACTTTTGCCTTCTCGTTTGTCTGTTTGCGTGTTTGTTTTTGTGTTTTGTGGTTGACTGTCGTCCTTGAATGCTGCTTTCCATGTCCGTTTTTTTTGTCTTTCTTTATTGTATATACTAAATATACTAAATTAATTACTGTTTGAACAATTCATGCGGCACGTTTAAGGTTAAAAAGACCGTTTTCGCTGACAGTATGTTGCATAAAATGAATAATATAACAGAAACTAATAGCTCCATCCGATTTCAGTCTTTAAAATATTGCTAGAACCCAATACTATTTGCATTTTATAGATTGTATTCTTATCAAACTTGTCGACTCAACAGTTCTACATGACAGGCCGTTTTGAAATGTGTATTTTCATCATGCAGAACAAACATTCCATCGATGAACAGATAGAGGTATTCTCTACAGGTATTGGCACAACTGTCAAACATAGCATACCATACTTTAGAAATGCCATTCACTGAATATCATAGACCTGCTGCCTTTTGCTCTATTGATCTCAGATTAACAGAGCTTATGGGATTATACGTCATCTGTATGTGTGTTCATCTGTTAAATTGTGTTGTGATTATTTCTCCGAATAAGTTTCTGGAAACTTTACATAAATATTGGTCAGGATATTTTGTTAAAAGTAAATATAAAACTCGAACAAGAAATGAAGCATTCAAGGATCACACTCAACCAAAATCAAGCACAGAAACAAACAATCATTACACAGTTGAATAAAAGGCAAGATATGACATCACAAACATAAACGGGTTGACAATAGGGCTACCACCTTGGAACGGTCAGTGGCAAAAAAGGCCGCTGGCGTTTTAAACCATGTTCTAAAACATATATTGATCTCTACTCCTTCAAAACTACTGTTCGGATTTTTCCAAAACCTTTTAGAAATAGGATTGAATATGTTAAGTTGGTTCAAACTACTACTTTTCTAGGTAACGTTTCTAATTCCTATTCTTTGACCAGGTTATAAACTGTTTTCAAGGAATCTAAAATAAGCTAGATTATGTCAGCAGAGTGCATCAACTTTAAGTGCAATATAGATGCATTAATTTCACTTTGTACTTCTTGACATAATGTATGAAAGTATAATCATCCCAATCCGTAATCTTGATTGTTTTAAAATGTGAGGCGCCCCGTCAATTTTTTGACATCACTTGCATATTTGAAAATTATTACGAATAATTATTTCAATATTTTAAAGCAAACATTTTGTTTTACATGCTACTAATTGTTCAATATATTGCATCACATCTATGTTTAAACCCATGGCGAAATGATGAAGTAAAAAACAAAAGAACTCCAAATTGGATACCTTACATTCGTGACTGTGTATTATTGATTTGAATAAACTCGTTGAATAAAATGATAAGATACGAGGCTCTTACATTTGCGACTGTGTATTATTAATTTTAATAAACGAGTTGGATAAAATGATAGGAAACGAGGCTCTGCCGAGAATCCTATATTTTTATCCAACGGGTTTATTAAATCAACAATGCACAGTCACGAATGTAAGATTCAGTTCTGTTCGAATGTAAGATCACATAACACACCTACGAAGTGATAGTTTCACTTCCATGTTGTATATGCCGGCAATTTGTAAAAAAACATGACGTCGTTTTGATGTTTACATGACATCAGTTACGTTATTACACAGCTGTAAATGCGTTCGCCCTTCAAATAATGCGACACATTCAACCAAATTTAACGTTACTAGCATGCATTTTATGAAGTAAGATTTGAAATAATGATAAAATAATTAAGGTGTCTGAACGTATCGTATGATATACCGTGCAAATAACTGGGATTAAATGTTTTACTGTATACAAACACAGTGATTCGATCCTCATCTGCATATGTAATTCACTAGTGTATTAGGAGAAATAAGTCATGGCTTTATTAAACTTGCAGGAGTCATGTTATGTGATAAAATTAATTACATATGCAAGCAAGCTTAAAGTCAAATAATAAATGATAAATATTTCAAGACTGCCATGTATCCCATTAACCCGACCTTATATGTTAAAAATATTGAGTTCTGCTCAACCCGGGACTGGAACGCGTGAACGGTAGTGAAATGCCGCGTGAACGGTAGCAAGCATTTCACTACCGTTCATAAACAATCTCAATCAAACTGAGACTGTAATATTTGTTTTTGAAATTATCGTGTTTGTCGATTGCCAGATAAGACGAGTTTGAAAGCAGAAAGTATCGAGAAATCGAGACTGTTATATATTCTGTTTATAGCAATATATTGTTCTCTAACGTCAGGGACTTACTTAATCACAGCTATTTAAAAGAGTATGAGAGTGGAACTTTGGAAACGGCCGAACACGATAAATATGAAATATTGCAGTCTCGGTTTGAGTGAGACTGTTCGTGAACGGTAATGAAATATGCTTGCTACCGCTCACGCCTCCTAGCACCGGGTTGAGCAGAACTCAATATTCATAAACTCAATAGTACAGAATTTTGACCATGCCGAAGATGACATGCATATGGCGGTGGACATAGTGCCCTTTATACTTACTACACCCCCATGTCCAGCGGCGTATGGTTCAAGTATCTAACAAAATTATATGCCTCGAAGAGCGAAATAAACAAAATGGAATTTATTGGGACAAGCGGTTATGAAGCCTGCGCATCACAAATTAAATTAAAACGCAGACAACATATCCTATTGGTGGTTACACAATATCCAGAGCCTTTATCGGCCGGAGTAGTGGAACCACCAAATCGAAATTTAAGTAAGAAAACAAAAGCAATTGAAAATGAATCTAAATATAAGTATCGGACTCAGCGATCTGCAAAGATCGTAAATATAAGTATCGGGCTCAGCGATCTGCAAAGATCGTAAATATAAGTATGGGGCTCAGCGATCTGCAAAGATCGTAAATATAAGTATCGGGCTCAGCGATCTGCAAAGATCGTAAATATAAGTATGGGGCTCAGCGATCTGCAAAGATCGTAAATATAAGTATTAATACTTACAAACAACATCATCCAACATCTCACAGAAAACCTACCAATAAAAACTGCTATCATACAATTTATCTTATGGCTTGTGTATTGCATAGAAATTGGCAACATGTTACACTGTAATGTGTTTCCCTATCACATACCAACAAGCAAATGCATATGTAGCGAATTTGAGAAAAAATAGATATAAAAATCGAACAGGAAATCCTGTAGCGTTCATGACCACAGTCAACCAAAAACACGCTTCGAAACAAACAACAATTACAAAGTCAAATAAAAGGCAAAGTATATGACATCATACACAGAGAAGGATTGACAATAAGACCGCTGCCTTGGAATTGTCAGTGGAAAATTAACCGCTGGATTTTTAAACCAGGTCCAAGGGTGCACCAACCTATACAGGAGCATCTTTGTGTTTTACTTATATTGCCTATTAATGCTGCCTTGTTGGTTAGAGAATAGTTCATGGCGGGGATATCTGTATTTACACTGTCACGTTTTATTGGGTTGAGGTAGGGTAATTGTGAGGATTGGTGCACCTTAGAACCTGGTTTAATCCCCCGGTGGCCTTTTTTGCCACTGACCTTTCCAAGGCGGTAGCCCTATTGTCAACCCTTTTGTGTTTGTGATGTCTCCTTTGGTCTTTTATTCATCTTTAATTTTGTTCTTTGTTTCTCTGTGTGTTTGTGGCTGACTATCATCCTTGAATGCTGCTTTTCCTGTTCGATTTTTATATCTATAGTAGAAGTGTTGGATTTGTTTAGGAGCATGTTGAATGATTTTAATAACTTATATCCCGGAGATTTTCATTTCATTCCTATATTGAGCCATACTGTTTATATCACGCCGTCTATGTCATGCCTTGGTAGTACCACTAATTCATATTAACATGGATACCTAGAAGTGAGCACATACTAGCAAACATTATTTCATATGCATTATTAGTCGGAACATATACATTTGCTATTAACTTTCTAATGACTTTCATTGAAATAAAGCAACATTTATTTTGCTTCAGAAATCTTTCTGTTAGTTTAGATTTAAGAACATTTATTTCACAAGAACACTGTAAATAGAACGGGACTAAGAATATTTTCGCTGTTATTTGCTGAACTGAATTCAAGCATTTTTTTCTCAAATATTTCTACCAATTATAAACATTCCCGTCATTTATTCCGCTCCCACATCTTGCTAATTATAAAGCAAATTCCATAATGATCCTATGAAGACACATTCTCAGATTCCCCTTCAAAGTCTAAATTAAACATCTTCAACATTGGTTCTGTACCTATCTCACGTGCCGAGTGCTTTTCTATCTTGGAAATTCCAAATAAATAACAAGCGATATAATTCTGAGCCATGATGACATTTTTATAGCACACATCGATGCACAATGTGTTTTTTTTAAATTTTGGAATTTTGTATTCAATCATCTTTCAATAGTTGTGTCTACTTATTACGTTCGCAATAAATATACAACTCTCAATTCTCAGATTTAAAGGTGATATTTATGAAAACAATATATAATCTATATAGAAGATATAAGAATCGAAGGACCACAGTCAACCCAAAACACGCACAGAAACAAACAGTAATTACAAAGATGAAAAACATTACAAAGATGTCGTGTATTTGTGTGTAATATCACCGTCAAATTTGCATTTAAACAACTGAGGTCCCCATGCGTTAGTTAAAAATAACAATGCCAAAGTCCCCATGCGTCAGGTTGCCTTTTTAACAGTGTTTACATTCTGCCCTTTTACGGCGGTGAACGCTTGTTTTTCGTTCAGCTTCAGAGAACGCAGAAGGCGGTGACGTCACGCCCGCGTGTTACGAATAAATTATGTTTCGTATAAATGTGTTCGTATTGCGCATTTTTTACTGTGATGTTATAAGTTTTGGCTGTGCACATAATTATGTAAATTTATCTTTTCCGGCCGACTCACGTACTTTTGGACCAGGTAGATTCAAAATGGCTAAATAAACAAAGCGCGAATGACGGTGGTAGGAAACGAAGTCTAGTTTGTTGAAGTAGGAGCAAAAAAGTCTTTTTTTAGATAAACCTATTCCCACTTTGAATTGAATTGAATTGGGGTTTTAAGGCGCACCAACACATTACAGGTTATATGGCGCCTAACAGGCATGAACATGCCAGGCTCATCTTCCATGTACATCGAGATAAAATATGGAAAATGGGCCTAGAACCTTCTCACCCTGAACTGCAGAGTTGCTGCAAATTCTATCGTAAAAACTCCATGTACGCTGGAGCCATGTTTATTGTTTTTCTGCCACTGCTCTTAGTGATGTGAGCGAGATGGCACCTGAAACAATGCAGGGGTCATGATGAAGACCTTTAATGAGCATGAACAAAAATTCCCACTTTGAATAACGCAAATACATGCATGAGCAATTGTATTATAATTAAATATATAACGTGTTAAATGTAAACATTGCATGCTCCGTTTGTGATTTAATATCCATTTTTATCACATAACTTATGGTGTGGGCGTGGAATAACACCATTCTATATTTACGATATACCACTAGTTATATAAGTATGCAAATAAGCCTACTATGCGCCGTCAAAAAAATCGATAATGACTATGATCCAATTCCCACGGTTTATGTCGGTTTCGCGTGTTAAAGCGAGAGGCAAAATGCAATAAAAGTCGATATGTGAATTATGTGATAAATAAAATCTAACATTCGTTCTCATTCATTATTGAATTTATTAAGCTCGTTAGCAAAAATTATATCATTCTGCCAACTCGTTTAACAAATTCAGTTATGAATGAGTACTCATGTAAGATTCTCTATGTAGTGATTTTCTTTGTTGTAAATGGTATGTTGCAATATGGTTTATATAGTAAAATAGATTGATGCCGTCATCGTCCGACGTGGACGCCTCTGTAAATGTTTATTTTCAATTTATAGTTTTTTTTTAAAATATGTTTGACCGTTCGTTTTGTTTGAGAACGTGCAACAACCACTTTCATATGCATTAGTTTGTTGTCATTAATATAAAAGTAGACAGAAAAGTCGAAAGGAAATGTGGCATTCAAGGACCAAAATCAACCACAAACACGCATAGCAACAAATAATAACTACAGAGATAAATAAAAGGCAGGATACGACATTACAATCATAAAAGAGTTGACAATAGGGCTACCTCCTTGGAACGGTCGGTGGCAACAAAAGTCCGATGTAGTTTAAATCAGGTTCTATAGGGAACATCAATCCTCCCTCTTACCCTACTGTCATCCCAATAAAGCGGGACAGAGTATTCACATTCATGACAATAATCCTACTGTATTGGCTTACCAATGTTCTATCCATATTTTCTTTTTCTTCATGCATTTATTCAACTAGTGTCCTAGTATTCGTTCATTAAAAGGAATAGCTCCACATCTTTCTCCGTTGTTTTGTTCTCCATATTTTAGATCTTTCAAACCTAACCATTTGCGGGGATTTCTTTATTTACACTGTCCTGTTTTAATGGGATGACAGTAGGGTAAGTGTGAGGTTTGGTGCACCCTAAAACCGGTTTAAACCCCCAGTGGCCTACTTTGCCACTGACCGTTCCAAGGCGGTAGCCCTATTGTCAACCCTTTTGTGTTTGTGATGTCGTTTGCATTCATTATTACTTTTGCCTTCTTGTTTGTCTGTTTGCGTGTTTGTTTATGTGTTTTGTGGTTGACTGTCCTCCTTGAATGCTACTTTCCCTGTCCGATCTTCTTATATTTCTTTTAAAATGCAGATAACTGGTTCCGCTCTGCTGTCTTGTATAGGTTATTTAGCGAAATTTGGCATAACCCATTCTGTATCGGCAATTTCTCCAGCTTTTATTCTTCGGACACGAATTGGCTCTCAACGTCTCACATGTTAAACATCTATTACGAACTGTTTTCTCGTTCGGGTCACGAAAGCTGGGGAACAAAAACCAAATTAAAGATCGGCTGGAGAAATCATTTCGATCCTAATATTCTCAGTCGATGTAAATTGATTTTGTCGGAACAATTACCCAGTAATATTTATTAAGTTACATGCGATTGATGTCTGACTTAGGAATGCAACTCGGTTTATTTCGTGGTATTGGTAACTCAGGCTGTCGTAAATTCATTGATATTTTTCTGACATTCTAGTGGTTATCATGACCAAATTTGGATGTTTCATTTTTTGCTATGGTTATTGAGTTCAATGCACGCATTCATGGGCTTTTACACGGGATTGTACATGAGTTTGTACAAGATAATATTTTGGCTATTAGAAAGACACGTAATAGGAGAATTTTCTATCTTTTGTTGTCAGAGTATGCTCCAAGCCGTTCCCCAGTCACCAATCTTGTTTGATATAAATATATTGAATTGAACTGAATTGAATTTTATAGTCGCACCAACAGTTAAGGTCATATGGCAACTTTCCAGCTTCCATTGGTGGAGAAAGACCCCAGGTGCCCCTCCGGGCAATTTTCGTGCATGGACGGGCACCTGGGTAGAACCACCGACGTTCCGCAAGCCAGCTGGATAGCTTTCCCACATAAGATTCCTAGGCCCATGAGGGATCGAACCCACAGCGGTGAGGGGCAAGTGATTTCAAGTCAGAGACTCTAACCACTCGGCCACATGTATATAGTTATACATTCACCAGGATGTTGGGTCTTTTTTAATTCTTATACATTAGTATTGGGTTCAAGTGGGGCTATTGGGTCCAAAATAGGGCTATTGGGTCTATGACCCAATAACAATTTTCAATGTTAGTGCATGGGGGTGAGGCTCGTTATGCTTGTTAAAATGGACGTATTATCCTGAAACGGGTAAAATGGGTCGGACCCACTAAAAAAAAGTGTCAATAAATTTAGGTTATGTGATCATATGTATATATAAAGGGTCCCAATAACCTGGTGAGTTTAAGTATATATTTATATATATACAATCTTGGAATGTAACATACGTTAATAAAATGTTTTTTTTTTTTTTTTTTGTATTTGTTTTTTTTAAAATACGTTAGTACTTTTTGTTATTATTATTATTATTATTATTAAAGTGATTTTGCTTCTTACATTACCTCTCATGAATAGATTCAATAAAATCGAGTCCGCTTCTTGTATTCTCTGGGTTGTGTTTGTTGCTGCCAAAGGATCTCCCTTATCAGTATGTGTGTTATCATCTCCGTTAAGGTTAAATACATATATTCAGCTTTTAAGTGTATTTTTCTATTAAATAACACATTTTATGTGTTGTTTTTTTTTCAGTCCGAGAAAAACCAGATCCTGACAACAAACGTATGGCTTAGACATGTAAGATAACATTATGCCTTTTTCATAATTGTTCCTTTAAAAACTTATATAATTGACATTCACACTAGCGTTAGGCTAGTGCTGTGCGACGGCCGTAAAAAGTCGCCCCGACTACACATCAGTAGTGTTTTTCCTTAATGGTCCTTTGGGATCATCAAGCCCAATCTTTGTGGCTTTAAAGCAGAATATCGCTTAAGCCGGTGCTAGGAGGCGTGAGAGGTGTTGCACTTTGCATTACCTCTCATAAACAGACTCAATAAAACCTTTATGTTTGTTGCTTCCAAGGGATCCACATTTCAGTATTTATTATTACTATTGGTTCGATGTACCAAATCTTCCATATGAACACTGTAGTTTGCATTTGTGGTTGTTGATAAAAGTAAAACACATTATACAGATAATTTTAAACAATAAAAAACATGTTTAGGACCATTTCAAAATTTCTTATTTCATACGTCTTTATCATATAGTTAGGACTTTTTATGACATATATTATAGACTACATTTATGACTGCCCTTGTAGGAGTGGCTTGATTCTCGATTGCGATGGACTCCATTAGACTTTGGTGGGCTCAACTTTACATACATACCATCAGAAGACTTGTGGAGACCCGACATTTTGCTTTATAACAAGTAAGATACGTTATACTTTAAATATGTGTTTCACATAATATTGGTTATGGGATTTTAATAAGCCATGACCTAACTAGTGCAATAACTATGCAGAACGAGATCCGAATCAACGTGTAAGTACATAACGTTTTAGAGTAAAACATTTAAAGTTCTCCGGCCATGTTTTGTTGCATGAACATGTTTAGGCTTATTTAAATCGAAATCAATACACAATCAATACACAATCAATACACAATAATATATATTTATAATTATTTACACATTGCAATATCGGTGAAAAGCGAGAATAAGATTCTATTTGGTGACGTAGAAAACTTTGAACAGGTAGATTAATCCATAGGTAAATGTATTTATCAAATATCTGTTAATAGTTGTGCAGCTATACAATTCAAATTTACCTCATTTTCCTGTGCAGTCACACAGTGGTAAAAGTAGTATCTACGTCATGCAAATACTACTTATCTTTACATACAACTTAGTAGCGGATTTAAATATATGTTTCTCCCCGGGATTATCAAGAAATGTTCATATAATGTTTAAGAGTTAAATTTGTTAATTGATAATACTACAAAAAGGATAGCCATTCATCTTTAAGCCACATACATGCATGATACAGTATACGATACATTGAGACAGAGCTTACTATTTATGATATTTGAAATCTGACTTATGCATGTAACTAACGTTAAATGTGGGCTTAAGTGTCGTACAGGCACTATGATATGTGGCGTCATTTAAAAACATATCTGTATGTTATTTTTTATATACTTTTACAAAAACGTGACTTTACTAAAAATGGCACTTTGCAATAGGTAATTGATAGCACTAAGGTTGGATGTTATGTGATAAATATATGTTTTAATCTTGGCTGTGTATTTTGGACTTAAATAAACTAGTACCACAGCCTCGTTCTATCGCATTTACTACAATCAATAATACACATCATTTAAGCTTCTCTATGTTAGAGACACACGGCAATCTTGATTTTATAAAATCTCATTGCATCCCATTAGTTTTCTACAAACGTGCTATTGTTCAGTCATTATTATTAATTATAAGAATGGTAGAAACCCAATTGTCATTGCATATTATTAACTATTGGTTATATTACAGCAATAGTATATTTATAACTATGGTAAAAAAGAGACGAACAAATGAAAAACACAAAATGTTAATTTAAATGTATGCAAGCAGGTTTAAAGATAAAATGATACTGGGTAAATAAATCGAGACTCCAATATCAGTGCTTGGTAAACACTTCAATATTGCCATGTGTCCGTTTAACAAATAAATTGCAGCATGTTTTGCTTTGGATGTAAAATCAGCCCATTGCTCATGTAACGTATTTATAACTCTTTGTGAAAGTGAGCATTATCATTTTATCATTCTTAAATAAATTGTAGTTATATTGGTCATAACTTATTATATCTGTAGTAAACGAAAACCGTCGATACTGATACTGTTTACTTGTGTATTCTGTTTAAACTGGCAATTTAATTAATTCTCAACCTACGGGAGTATCACAATTTAAACTTAACTTAATTTTCTATGTATTACCTAGCGCGGATGGTGACTTTGTCGTTAGCATGTTGACCAAAGCTAAAGTGTATTTTACGGGCCTAATAGTGTGGGAGCCTCCTGCCATCTACAAAAGTTATTGTCCAATCAACGTCGAATTCTTTCCGTTCGACCAGCAGGAGTGTTTTATGAAGTTCGGTTTATGGACATACGATGGTAACGAGGTGGGTACACGCAAACATTATTTATAAACTAAATAACTCGCGAGCTTCCGATACTAGTCCATATTGTATACATTACTGAACCTTTATAATCGTTCACTTTTCAAAGAATTATATGTTTTAATAATTTATATTTTCATTTGAAATTTTAACTGGCGTCGTTTAACAAATACCGCTAGCGATTTATAAAACTTAATTCGCCTTGATTGGACTAAAACCTTGTTTATAAACTGTTGGTATGTGTTTTGGTGATTTCCAGTTTTTAGTATTCATGTTATTTTAAAACAAACTGGGTACCGATTATAAAAATTGAGTATTGTATATATTAAATAGGTGTAGTTGACGCGAAACATCTCTACTTCAACTAATTAACGATGACACATACAGCGATAATATAAGAAAAGTTTATGGGTATCCGGTAAAGATCGGGAATTCCAAGACGAGGTAGAATTGTTTTTATTGGAACCGAGGCTCTGCCGAGGTTCGATTAAAACAATTATACTGAGGCTCTGCGGAGGTTCCGATTAAAACAATTATACCGAGGTTTGGAATTCCCTATCTGAACTGGATACCCACGATTGATTCTTTTTCTTTTATATCATTGACGTTGTGTGCATTGATGTCCCCAACTATTAGCGTAGTGCATGTTTATTTACGCAATGACGTTATGCAACTGTCATTGTTTATATCAGGGCCTGACTTTTATCTTCCCCAATGTGTAAGACCCGGCCTTGATTTACAAACTTCGTAAGATCCTTAGTCAGGATCATTTTCATATTATCTTTGTTAAACTTGTTAAACGGTTGACCAAAAGAGGTTATGACCCTATCATTTTGCAACGCACTGTATGCTTGGTGGTGGACCCATTTACAGTTCGCCACTATGCTTTCCTCTTTAATTGTGCGATGACCGCACAGGCTGTGGACACTAAGATGACATCTACCTAAAGCTCAAAAGGACGCTGAAGTTTGATGTTTGTCTACAATCTTGTATTGTAGTGCCCTCAATAGTTTGTTCTCTTGTTGCTCTGGCTTCCGCCTAGTCATTGAGTATCTTCTTTATGGCTTACTAGGCTGTTGATGTTTTGTATTTATATATACACACGAACACTTTGTGTTTTACTTATATTGCCTATTAATGCTGCCTTGTCGGTTAGAGAATAGTTCATGGCGGGGATTTCTTTATTTGCACTTTCCCGTTTTATTGGGATGACAGTAGAGTAAGTGTTAGGTTTGGTGCACCCTAGAACCTGGTTTAAATCCCCTGCGACCGTTCCAAGGCGGTAGCCCTATTGTCAACCCTTTTGTGTTTGTGATATATATATATTTCCATCACCCATGTAAGACGTTGATAACCTTATCCGGTATGTAAGAAAACAATTCTCTTACATATATTTGAGTGCAAACTCTTTTTTAATTTGCACTGGACCATTTGAGTATGTCCACATAGGAAACAACACATTTTAGCCGTGTAAAGAGGAGTAAAATTTCATTAAATATAAGTTCAATTTTGTATTGTGTGTTGTGCGCATTAACATTGATCATCATCGTGACATGTGTGTGGTTTCAGGATGACACAATAGAGATGGTAGATACACCCATCGTGGTTGGTTGGTTTAATTGTGTTTCAGTTTCAGCAATTAGAGTGTTAAGAATATAATTTGGAACACATCTGCAGCCCTGCAGTTGAGAAGGTTCTATGGTGGTCATATTTGCATATTTTTATTTCAATATACATGGAGGGTGGTTGTATAATGTTTATTCCAGTAGACACATGACGATCATTTTGTGTTGGTACGCCGGAACACCATATTCCACTAAAGTTGATTACCAACAATTGACATTTTTACAAATTACCCTTTGTCGTTTTAGGTCGATCTGCGACATATCTGGAATGAGCAAGGCAAAGAGATTGACAACCAGACGTACTTCAACAAAGGTGTAGACTTGTGTGATTACAACCCTAATGTCGAATGGGACATTATTAATGTCACAGCCACGAGAAAAATCAAGTTTTACCCGTGTTGTCCCGTGCCTTATATTGACATAACCTTTTATATAACAATCCGCAGGAAGACATTATTCTACACTGTAAACCTAATCCTACCAATAATTTCCATATCCACATTGACTGTGCTGGTGTTCTATCTGCCCAGCAAATCAGGAAAAAAGATAACTTTATCGATATCTATATTACTGGCGTTGACTGTGTTCTTTCTGTTATTATCTGACATACACCCGCCAACATCGCTTGCTATACCTCTTATTGGTAAATATTTATTGTTTACAATGATAGTTGTGTCATTGTCTGTATTCCTCACTGTTTACACACTGAGTATTAACTTCCGGTCGTCCAAAACCCATATTATGTCTCCGTGGATAAAGCGCGTGTTTACTGAAATATTACCCAGCATTCTCTGTATGAAGAGACCAATCACTTCTCAAATTACAGGTCGGAATATTGTAATAGAAGCACCGGACACCTCAGAGAGGAATGAAATCGGTGGGAACCAATCAGTTTCAATGCAGCAGTTGAATGATTCACCTTCCATAAACTATGCAAATGTAAGACATAGGACAGCATCTAACAAATCGGAAGGCAAAGAATATCCGTCATATGTCACGGATTCAATTAAAGAGGTTAAATTCATTGCAGAACATGTAAAAAAAGTCGACAAAGAACGATCGGTAAGTTGGTGTTAATATGGAACCTGGGCTTGGGTTATTAAACAACAATTTTAGAAGATTTTTTTTTTCAATCATCGTATATTTTTCACACAGAATTTAACGGTAGTTTATCGTAAAAAATCACAATTGATACTGTTTTATTTTCTCCACGAATTCCTCAAACATACTATGTGTTCATACCCTTATCGTAAGAACGCTTATGCTATTGGAAACAATGGAGAATTACAGATTAAAAGCAAACACAGTGTAGCACTGTGATTAAAGTATAAACACGGTTTCAAATGTATTTCATTCTAGTGAGATACTGAAAAAGGGGTTCCATTAAAAGCAACAAACACAAACAAGAGAAAAAGAGCAGGTTCGGTTGTATTGAGTCTGTTCTTGAGAGGTAATTTAAGGTGCACACTTCTCACGATCACTAGCACCGACTTAAGCGATATTCTACTTTAAAGACACAAATATTGGGCTTGAATATCCCAATCGACAGTAATGGATGTAGATACATGTAAATGTTCTTAAATATCGCTTTTTGTTTTACGCCATAAATAAAGAACATTATGTTTTAATTTCAGGAAGTAAGAGATTGGAACTACGTTGCTATGGTGATGGACAGACTATTTTTATTCATATTTACGACGGCTTGTTTATGTGGGACAATCAGCATCTTCTTTAATGCGCCATCTTTATATGACCCTAGGCTACCAATGTCAAAATTCGACTTTGATTGCTCAAAGCGGGAAATAAGCTACAACGTATCCAGCTTTCAGTAGAACAGATTCCAGCCAATTTCAGGATGGCTCACATATTAGTATGATTGACATTTTAAATAGTGACTTCTGCTCAATCCGGGGCTAGAGTGCGTGAACGGTAGCAAGCAATTTCACTACCGTTCATGACTCTCAATCAAACAGAGTGTGCAATAATTTTTGTATTTAGCGTGTTCGACGATATTCAATTTACTCTTTTCATTTTCTTTTCATATGCACAGCCACAAAAGTAAAAACAAACGTCTAAAAGGAAATGTAAATTTCACATAACTCAGTCGTATTCACACATACATATAATATTTTTCAAACAATTTGACTATTAAAGAATTCAATTTCCGTAAATATAGATATATAAATCGAACAGGAAAAGCAACATTCAAGGACGACAGTCAACCACAAACACACACAGAAACAAAGAACAAATTTAAAGATGAATAAAAGGCCAACTAAGACATCACAAACACAAAAGAGCTGACAATAGGGCTACGCCTTGGAACGGTAAGTTGCAAAAAAGGCCGCTGGGGGTTTAAACCAGGTTCTAGGGTGCACCAAACCTCAAACTTACCCTACTGTCAACTCAATAAAACGGGACAGTGTAAAGAAAGAAATACTCATCTTGAACTATTGGGTCCATGAGTATACAGATACACATACAATTTTCATATAAGTAAAACACAAAGATGCTCGTGTATATATAAATACAAAAAAACAATAGCCTAGAAAGCCACAAAGAAGGTATTCAATGACTTGGCAGAAGACAGAGCAACAAGAGAATAAACCATTGAGGGCACGACAAGACAAGACATTGAACATTGTATAAACATTGAAAACAGAGGTACCACCTTGGAAGGGCCAGTTTAAAAAACATGAACATGGCACAGGGTTTTGGTAGCACGGTAAAACATAAGCATTGATATTCATATATATATACATATGATCATCCTTGTGTTATATTGCCTAGTAATGCTTCATATTGCCTAGTAATGCTTCATATTGCCGAGTAATATTTCATATTGCCTAGTAATGCTTCATATTGCCTAATAATGCTTCATATTGCCTAGTAATGCTTCATATTGCCTAGTAATGCTTCAAATTGCCGAGTAAATATTAATATTGCCTAGTAATGCTTCATATTGCCTAGAAATGCTTCATATTGCCGAGTTATGCTTTATAATGCCTAGTAATGATTCATATTGCCTAGTAATGCTTAATATTGCCTAGTAATGCTTCATATTGCCGAGTAATGCTTCATATAGCCTAGTAATGCTCCATATTGCCTAGTAATGCTTCATGTTTCCTAGTAATGCTTCATATTGCCTAGTAATGCTTCATATTGCCTGGTAATGCTCCATATTGCCTAGTAATGCTCCATATTGCTGAGTTATGCTTCATATTGCCTAGCAATGCTTTATATTGCCTAGTAAAGCTTTATATTGTCTAGTAATGCTTCATATGGCCTAGTAATGCTTCAAATTTCTTAATAATGCTTCATATTGCCGAAAAATGATTCATATTGCCTAGTAATGCTTCATATTGGCTAGTAATGCTTCATATTGCCTAGTAATGCTTCATATTGCCGAGTAATGCTTAATATTGCCTAGTAATGCTTCATATTGCCTAGTTATGCTTCATATTGCCTAGTAATGCTTCATATTGCCGAGTAATGCTTTATGTTGCCTAGTAATGCTTCATGTTGCCTAGTAATGCTTCACGTTGCCGAGTAATGCTCCACGTTGCCTAGTAATGCTCCACGTTGCCTAGTATTGCCTAGTAATGCTTCATACTGCCGAGTAATGCTTCATATTGCCTAGTTATGCTTCATATTGCCTAGTAATGCTTCATATTGCCGAGTAATGCTTCATGTTGCCTAGTAATGCTCCATCATGCCTAATAATGCTCCATGTTGCCTAGTAATGCTTCATATTGCCGAGTAATGCTTCATATTGCCTAGTAATGCTTCATATTGCCTAGTAATGCTTCATTATTCATATTGCCTAATAATGCTTCACATTGCCTAGTAATGCTTCATATTGCCGAGTAATGCTTAATATTGCGTAGTAATGCTTCTTATTACCAAGTAATGCTTCATATTGCCGAGTAATGCTTCATGTTGCCTAGTAATGCTCCATCATGCCTAATAATGCTCCATGTTGCCTAGTAATGCTTCATATTGCCGAGTAATGCTTCATATTGCCTAGTAATGCTTCATATTGCCTAGTAATGCTTCATTATTCATATTGCCTAATAATGCTTCACATTGCCTAGTAATGCTTCATATTGCCGAGTAATGCTTAATATTGCGTAGTAATGCTTCTTATTACCAAGTAATGCTTCATATTACCTAGTAATGCTTCATATTGCCTAGTAATGCTTCATGTTGTCTAGTAATGCTTCATATTGCCGAGTAATACTTTATATTGCCTAGTAATGCCTCATATGGCCTAGTAATGCTTCATATTGCCTAGTAATGCTTCATATTGTCGAGTAATGTTTCATATTGCCTAGTAATACTTCATATTGCCTAATAATGCTTCATATTGCCGAGTAATACTTCATATTGCCTAGTAATGCTTCATATTTCCTTAGAGTATATATCCCGTGCGATTACACTGTCCCGTTTTATTGGAATAACGATAGGGCGGTTTGGTGTACCATTAAACGTGGTTTAAACTCCCCAGCGCCAGTTTTGCCACTGATCGTTCTAAGGCGGTATCCCTTTTTTAATCCATTTATGTTGTTTTTGGTGGTGTCGCATACTTGGCTTCTAATCTTTGTAGTCATTCATGTTTGTTTTGAAGAAGTGTTTCTTTTGATTGCCTGTGGTCTGTAAATGCTACATTTCCTCGATTTGTATTCGGACCAATAAATAATCAACCTGTTTTGTGCTGGTCTGAAAAAGGAAAGCAATTCTTAATTAACGAATAATTATACAGTTTTAAGAAGGACTGCACAATAGAAACCAACTTAAATTCACGTATCTCACATATCTCAAGATTTTCCAGGGTTTCAAAAAAAGAAGAAACTATACTGTTAACCTGTCTTAACTATGTAGCTTTTTCAGATAGGACCGCAAAACACAAAACAACCTCAACTAACGTGTCTTCAGTGCTGAGTAGAACTACAAAAACAACAACAACAACAAAAAGCACACACTTGATTATCCCTCGTTTTTAGTAAAGACTTTAAAACTTAACTATTTTAAGTCACTAGCGGCCTCTACCGCCAATTCCTTTTTAAAGGCAGTAATTTAATTCCTAATTCTTTACTTTCAAATGTATATACCTATTGTTCGAGTACTTGGTATTTAAAATAGGTGTTTTATGTGGATATGCCTCCTGCTCGACCTCTGCTTCTACATTAATGATAACGATTTCTAACGTTTTAGGAGTATACTGTTGTCAAAGGCTTCTCGATCATTGCTCAAAACCATTTGCCTAAGGTGCATGGGAGAATCATATGAACACAATCATGCCATGCGCTTTTAAGCAATAGTAAAAGTAGGTTTTATGTCATATATCACTATTGCATTTCCCATAGGCCTCCATTATAGCATTTTGGCCTACAACCCCTATTCCTATCTCAGACTTCATAATCAGAAAACTGGTTGACAATAGGGCTACCGCCTTGGAACGGTCAGTGGCAGAAAATGTCACTTGGGGGCTTAAACCAGGTTCTAGGGTGCACCAAACCTCACACTTACCCTACTGTCATCCCAATAAAACGGGACAATGTATATAAGGATTTCCCCACCATGAACTATACTCTTACCAACAAGGCAGCATTAATAGTCAATATATGTAAAACACAAAGATGATCATGTATATATACTATAAAAAACAAAAGCAGACATTAATTAACTCCTGTTTTTACATAGTTCTTATCCCAAATTATTAAATGAACAGTTTAACAGATCTCAAGCTTTTGATATACTGAACAAAAACAGTTTATCACGAATTTGTAGGGACATAGGTTAAACATATGGACATTGATATAATTGTTTGAAGATATTATAAATGCTATGTAAGGATGTGATGTTAAAACTATTGTGTTATTTTATTATTTTCTAAACGACGTATCAGAATTACCACCCATATATTAAAAACAACTTATATCCTTATACAAACGTATTGCTTGGAACAAATTTAATGTTTGCATTGACAAGAATTGTTAATTCTGTCATTGTTTAAAACCACAGACTATTGTTATTCTGAAACAAAAAAAATCAAAATTTAACAATTTTAAATTTACCTCCCTTTTTATTGCTTTATTTGTATACTGATTTTGTTCACAAATTGCGAAGCATTATTATTTGTCATAGCTATGTTACTTTATCATTGAACCCTAAAATACACAGCTCTCTATCTCTTCTATTGAATTGACGTATGTCTTATGTGCTAACTTTATTTTATCAGTATAGAAAATGTTTTACACAAAGTCGTCTGTTATATATCAAACGTTGAATAGAACATTCAGGTCTCAAGGCTATGTGTTTTTAAAGTGTTTTTTTTCTAAACTGATTAAACAATAAAACGAAATCTAAATTTATAATGGAATAAAAAACATGCAAACTTCAACATTATACCAGACAAATTTACACAATTTGACGATATGAGGTGAACTTATACACACAAAGCATGAGAACAGTTTTGTTTTTAAAGATGTCACTTTTATCGGATAGTCTAGGAATGTAGTTAAATGTCAACGGAAACAAGCATAGGTGGGAAGTCTGTATATGCAAATCCTCGTTCAACCCATATTCTCGTTCAACCCTAATCCTCGTTCTGCCCAAATCCCCGTACAACCTTCCCGTGTCAAACTTTTAAGGGGGAATGGAAACAAAGTATACTTAGTCAAACGGAAATACATAACCAACAATAGAGTTGTAAACATGCAGATATAGTACAAAATGCATAAATGATAGTCCATGCAACTTCTGACATGACATGCAGCATTTACAGAATGCAGTCATCCAACATCAAGCACTTAACAGTAACATAAAAATATAGTGTTTCATTAATTGCATACTTTTGTATAATGTTTCATTATTACAAATAATGATTCATTATTTACACGCAACGTTTCACTAATTACATACTTTTGTATAACGTTTCATTATTACAAATAGTGTACATTATTTTTGTACCACACTATCCTAAATACACACTATGCATCGTGTAATACCCGAGGATATACACAGCATATGTTAGTTATTGTGGTACATATACAATAGAGCATGAGTCTTGCACGCGTACGGACGATAATGCACGAGCGTTAGCGAGTGCATTATTTCCCGTTACACGTGCACAACTCATGCTCTATTCTATACGTATATAAAATTTCATTATTTACATACGTTTGTATAATGTTTCATTATTACAAATAACGTTTCATTAATTATAAAATGTTTCATTAATTACATATAATGTTATATAATATAATATATCCTTAATTACTTACATTAGTTTATTATTTGGAGATATTGTTTCATTATTTACATATTACGTTTCATGATTTACATATAATGTTTCATTATTTACATACAAAGTCTCATTAATTACATATATTTCATTATTTACATATAGTGTTTGATTAATTACATATACTATTTCATTATTTACATATAATGTTTCATTAATTACATTGAGGTTTCATTAATTACATATAATGTTCCATTATTTATTTTCATTAATTGTATATATAATGTTTCATTAATCACATATAATAGTTTTACATATAATGTTTCATTAATTACATGTTTTGTTTCATTATCCACTATATACGGTCACAGCATATAAAGAATCACGATTTGACAAAATGTGAAATGTTCAGAAATATTGACATCACAACAATGACAGCTGTTTGAGTCAAAGTAACCGAATCCATTGGCGATGTGTTTCGATTACAAATAATGTTATAAATCTTATTCAGAATAACCAAAAGGGAAACCAATAGTGTGTTAAACTGAAAATTATCTTGCGGAAATATCGACAATTTCTATAACATACGCAATAACCATTGTATCACATGTACTGAAAAAAAAAATGTTACATCAAATCAAGCAATTTTAGCAAGTGAATTTTTTTTTTGATAACAATGATATTTTTTTTCCGAAATAACCTTTATTAAATTTGAATCTACCCTTTTAGTAATTAATATACTACTTGTATTTATCAGTATAAATAGGAAGAAGTGTCTATAGGCTTGTCTTTAATGAAAGAGATATTCATATATATATATATATACTAAAACGCAAAAGAAACGCAACTCGGGAATTTCCGCTATATATTGTATATACTGCACACTTAAATCCACATAATATTCCAAAGAAATCCAAAGATGCTTTTTTAAAAAAAAACACTGTTGCAGTTAATTAGAGAAAGGACACGACTGTGATGTAGACGTTTTAATCATAATACACCTTGTAAAAAGAAATGCATAAATGTTAAAGTTCCTCTTTGAAAAACTGAGCCAATTCAGTACTGTATTTAAGGTAAGGAGTTTGCAAAATGTTGCATCCTAAGTTTGCTCACATGCTTGAGCCAAACACGTATTCTGTCAATAATACTGTTTGCTGTATTATGTGTTGTTTTAGTACTTTTTTCCGAAAGGAAAGATATTACGTAGCCATGTACCATTCGATTAACAGCAGCATATTGTGCATACAATATATAGCGGAAATTCCTGTCTCGTTTCTTTTTCCTTTCAGTATATATAGCTGTATATCTCTATAGCTCTCCTTGAAATCTGAATTTCTAGCTATTTGTGATTTATTTCCATCATTGTTATATAGCAAACATTTGGACTTTTTCCATTAAAATTACTACACATTTATATACACCTGAGTTATTTGAATTTGCTGCAATTGGAAGATGTACCAAATAAACTGTGTGGCATTTGCCAAGCGGTGAAGTCACTTCGTGTTCTCTTTGATAGTTATCTATTTATTCAGCCGATGTTAGCTCTTATTTAATCCAGTGTTAATACGGCCTCAAACGCTGCAAAGCGTACACACCATCTGTTTCCAATACATCATAAGTGCTGAGTATTTTATCATGTCTAGCTTCGCCAGTTTTCTTTTAAGCTACCGAAAAAACACCTGTAACAAAATGTGCGTGCGTACTGCGAAATATTTGCATTGCAAATAACAATTAATAGAGTGCATGCAATTATTCGCATTAACGCGTAATTACATGCACGACTACAACGAACGCATGTTGTTATATCATCTTGTTTTTGCAGGATGTCTCTTATTTTCCCGACCTCACATGGAAACACTCAATGTCAAGGTCAATACAAATCAAGGTTCTTGTATACAGTTTAAAAATGCTTCTATAGTGATACTTTTCAATATTTACGATATTAGGTCAGGGACTCCGGATATAGGTCAACGTTTTCTTCTTTATTTTACATACAATTCACAACTAGGTTAACCTTTTAATATCAAGATCGCATGTTTTGATTTTCATAGACTTTTTTTATTTGCTAACCATTCAGTTAAGATTAATGAAGTGTATATAAACACAAGAAATCCGCGGATTCACATGTCTCGCCTAACGGGGGCGGGACTTAAAAAAAAGGATAAATGATGCTTAGATGAAAGTTTGTAAACATTTTAATAACTAAAAACAATGGAGTTTACAGTTTGGTGACATTTAAGTGCATTTAAAAAAAAAAAAAAATGCCATTCTATAAAAAAAAAGAAATAATAATCAACAAAAATAAAATCATCAGCTCAGAAACGTAGGTCAGTGTCATAGATGAAATCAATCGTCCAAAAAGATGCACTTCCAAAGACACAACTATGTCAAAATATAATGCTTTGTCCTCAACAGATTAAGCTATAAACTAGGTTTAAATCATCGGGTGCAAACTTATAGTTTATGAGAAAGTGATGTAAATGTAACAATGAAAGTTTTCAGTCCTTTGCTTGGATGGTGAAGGCCACATCCACATTTGCTTCATAACACGGTGTGATGTACAACACAAGAAACAACTACTATAAGGGAAGTTTGAAAGGTCTAATGCATAAAGTTTGTGAGAATTGACCTTATCTGTCCCTTGCTTGGAGGGTCAAGGTCACATCCACATTTGCTTTGTCGGGTTACGATGTACCACTCAAGATACAACTATAAGCAAAGTTTGAAAGGTCTTAGTGCATACGGTTTGTGAAAAAGTGACCTAAACGCAAAAGTTGAAGGTAAACATTATAAGGTTATCTGCCCTTTGCATGAAGGGTCAAGGTTGCATCCACATTTCCTTTGTCACGTTACAATGTACCACCCAAGATACAACTATAAACACAGTTTGAAAGGTGTAGTGCATACAGTTTGCGAGAAAGTGACCTAAACGCACGCAAATATTGAAGGTAAAAACTATTAAGTTATCTGCCCCTTGATTCGAGGGTCAAGGTCACGTACCTATTTGCTTTGTAATGTTGCAATGTACCATTCAATATACAACTATAAGCAAAGTTTGAAAGGTCTAGTGCATACAGTTTGCGAGAAAGTGACCTAAACGCAAAGGTTGAAGGTAAACATTAAGTTACCTGCCCTTCGATTGGAGGGTCAAGGTCACTTTCACATCTGCTTTGTCACGTTGCAATTTACCACCCAAGATACAACTATAAGCAAAGTTTAAAAGGTCTAGTGCATATATTTTGTGAGAAAATGACCTAAACGGAAAACTTGAATGTTGACGCGGCCGCCGCCGGAAAAGTAACACCTATGTCTCTTGTTTTCTTCAAAAAGGCGAGACAAAAACGAATCGCACATTGCTGTTAACACCTGGTCATAATTGTTTGCTTGGGTAAAATTCGCGTTTAAGTGGAGAGGGGATAATTAATATTTACATCTACATCCGTTGATTTTATAAATATAGGGGTAAAAGATATTTGTGCAGCTTGTAGCGATTTGACAATGCCGACGACACATTTTGGTAACACTTATATTTCAATGAATAATGGAAGATATGAACTCAAACAGACAAGCTATAGAAAACGGATAAATCAAGACCTTGTTGTCAAGTTAAGGTCTTTAACATTCGTCACCGTTGTATAACTTAAAAGCCATCCAATCAAGGCCTCCTTTATCATGTTTATCCCAAACTTCGAAAATAAAAACTTTTTTATTTGTATTATAATTTAATATTTTATTTCACCAGAAAACATTTGTAATAAATCTGATAAAGGTGATCCTTGTAGGTGTAAGTCATATCCTACAATATTGCATAACGCTATTATCAAGATACTAAGAAATATTTTCCTGAGTCTAATCCTGAGATGTGTTGTCATTTTGTAGTAAATATTACTTGATTTGTACAGCACATCATAAGGCTGGGTTAGTTTCTAGGGCATTGTACTTGTCATATATTCTGTCAATCAGTATTGTATTCCTGATATGTTCATAGACTTAACCAAAACAGGTTTCCAGTGAAACAGTTTAGTTATGTAGAGAGTACATGAAAGAAAGGAAGGGAAGTAAGACAAAATAATAATACAGATATAAGAAGTGAAATGGTACGGTGAAAGAAGAATGTAGAGTTTCGGTTTGTCTAATTTGGTGTCTAATAATTATATTCGATCGATCAGTTAATATTGTTTCGCCATTTATTCTCAAGGGTCTCTAATTTATCGTTCGCAAGGCTAATATAATTTTTTTAATTTTGATTCGTCTATATAGATAAGTCTTGATACAAATAAATTTAGGAATGGTGTTTGTGCATTTATTTCTAAAAATAAAATACTCTCTACTAATAATCAAGTTTTTTATTGAGTTATTGATATGCCAAAAGATATAGTGTCAATGTTCAAATCTATGGTTAGGTTTAAGCCCGAAATGCATATTTTAACTCCGAGTAAAAATACATTCCAAGAACAAATTATTTACAGATTAATTATGCATGCTGCAAAAGTCGCAGAGGTTGAACTGAACAATATTGCATTAGAATAACAATTTACTTGTCGGTATTTATAAATATTTATATTGAAATTCTCGGAGTTTCATATCTATAGTTGCTTTCGATGGCAGCATATATTTTTTTCAAGGTTAATGTAGTATTTTTGTAAAAGCTTCCCATTTTTTCTCTGACTTAATTTCTTTTTTTTCTGTAAGTATTGGCCCGTTTAGCCTTTAATTGTACGGTGACCGGACAGGCTGTGGACCCTATGATGACCCCTACATAAAGCCCATTGGGACGGTGGCGTTTGATGTTTGTCTATGATCTTTCTTGTCGTGCCCTTAATGGTTTATTTTCTTGTTGCTCTGGCTTCTGCGAAGTCAATGAGTACCTTCATTGTGGCTTTCTAGGCTATTGTTCTTTTGTATTATATTTAAACGAGCATACTTGTGTTTTACTTATATTGCCTATTGATGCTGCCTTGTTGGTTAGAGATTAGATCATGGCGGGGATGTTTTATTTACACTATCCTGTTTTAATGGGATGCCAGTAGGGTAAGTGTGAGGTTTGGTGCACCCTAGAACCGGTTTAAACCCCAAGTGGCCTACTTTGCCACTGACCGTTCCAAGGCGGTAGTCCTTTTGTCAACCCTTTTGTGTTTGTGATGTCGTTTGCATTTAATATTACTTGCCTTCTTGTTTGTCTGTTTGTATGTTTGTTTCTGTGTTTTGTGGTTGACTATCCTCCTTGAATGCTACTTTCCCTGTCCGATCTTTTTATATTTCTTTAACAGTTTGTTTAGGGGAAACAAGGAGTGGCTCATCTCTTCTTATATTTATATTTTCTAGCTTTAATTTCCAATCTTTTGGTATACTTGATAGTATAGACATATAAAATACGAAATCGTGTTTAGGGATCTCATATACATGATATATATCAGTTAGATTTTTAAAAGTGTACAACTCTTTTTTTCTATAATCATATAAATGTTCTGTAGATTGTATTCTTCTATCAAACCAGGACTTTTTGAAAATTGTTTTATTTCCGACTTTTATGTTTGAGTTATTCCAAATGATTTCTTTACCTATTACGTTTGTTTGATTTTCACAGTGAATGTATTGCCATGCAATTACAACATCTTGTAAAAAAAACATTATTTGGAAATAACACTTTCATATCTGATTTATTTAAGTTAAATTCAAATAACGATTTACTACCATAATTTGAAATTTTATCGGCATAATAAATCTTCCATCTGTCGTTATTTTCAGAGTCAAATATTCGTTTTATCCAGCCAGCTTTTAGAGATTTCAAACATTTATTTAAATCGATCATTTTCAGTCCTCCATCTTCATACCCTCGAGTAATTACTTCTCTTTTAATTTTTATCAGTTTTGTTATCCCATAAAAAATTAAACATGGTGTGGTTTATACTTTTTATATATTCTTTTAGAGGGTTCGGAAGAACTGTCAAGGGGTAAATCAACTTGGGTAAGGCAAAGGATTTTAGCACAGTAATTTTCCCAAGGAGGGTCGGCTTTCTGTGCTGTCATTGTTTCAAACAATTACACTGAGTGTCAAAACCTGAATTCTATGAAGTGATTCATAATATTCTTAAAGGGAGACTGTCCGTAACTTTTAGCTTGGGTAAGGCAAAGGATTTTAGCACAGTAATTTTCCCAAGGAGGGTCGGCTTTCTGTGCTGTCATAGTTTCAAACAATTACACTGAGTGTCAAAACCTGAATTCTATGAAGTGATTCATAAACTTCTTAAAGGGAGACTGTCCGTAACTTTTAGCTTATAAAACACACAATAATTAAGTTCGCAAACATTACACACTAAACATTATTCAATATTTACTAATTAAAAGCAAGTTTGTTTAACGGAATTCAATCGCAGTACAAAAAGAAAAGAAAATCCACTTCGTGCGTTTGAACTAGCAGCCCAAACTAAAATTACCTTTTCTTTACACTCGCAATAATAATAGTGTGCGTGAGCGTAAAGTAGTCGGACATCGCTCCCAACTGAGCTAAGCGGGCTATACATACTATGCAATACATATTATGGTGAAAACCTAATGCGCTAATGGAAGTCACGTGATCGCAGAAAGGTACATATTGTGGGTCCCACTTTATTTACATATAATAATTAAAACTTCTTTTTTTTCAAACTCACGAATGTATTCCTACATACTTCTTAGGGTCTATCCTCGTGTTTTCATGTATACATTTCACTGAATAAAAGTCAGACAATTGTTTGGTTATGCTCAATATCTGCTTACTTACGGACAGTGTCCCTTTAAGAACCTTGGTCATATCACTTTCATACAATCTGTATCACACTTGTAAGGCAGTTTATCAAAAGAAAGATCTATCATCTTACAACGCGCTGCATGTTTAGCGATTGACGCATTTAAAAAAGTGAAATGCTTAAAAAATTTCCAAAGGAGAGTCGAAATGCTATCATATTGCTTCTAAAGGCCAATACGAGCTTTATTTGACTCAAAGGACTATGTTCATCAGATATGCTGAAGCCTATAGAACAAGTTAGAATATATGCATCGGTTTGCTTTCTAATCAGTTTCAATCTAATTTAAAACAAATCAAGCCTTCAGTCCACATAGTGTAATTGTCCAAACTTCTGTAAAAAAATCTTTAATATTGTTACAGACAAAAACTGTATTATTTTCTCTAGCAAAAGCTTTTTGAATGAGAACATAAGCTTATCTTTGATAAGGCTGTGTGGTAAAGAAAGATACAAATATCGGACAGGGAAAGATACATTCAAGTACGACAGTAAAGTTGTATATAATGTAGAAAAATCATAAGTACTGATAGATGGAACTGTTTTTCTCTCTTGTTTGTGTTTGTTGCTTCCAAGGAATGGAATTTCTGGCGTGACGCAGTCGGGAGCGCGGCGGATTTGTAACCGGAGGCCCCGTGGTGCCACTGAGTTCCGTCGGTGTGTTCTTGGGCAAGACACTTTACCTTAGCCTCGTCCGTCGGATGGGGACGTAAACCGGGCGGTCCCATGTATCGGTCTATCTTCCGAGCACGTTAAAGAACCATAGGAATCTATTCGATAATAAGAGTAGGGCATGTTCCCGGATTCCTATGTATCCTTCCCCTCTCTCTGGGGCGGCTCTAAATAACCTATACTGTGTTGATGAGCCGTTAAACAACATTCAATTCAATTCTATTCCAAGGAATCCTCTTTTCAGTAGATATTGACATTTATTGCAAATTTTAACAAGAACGTCGCCTGAATGTTTAATAGACTAAACTAAATTAATCCCAGAGTTTCCATAAGATTTAGCACAGTATTGTTTAACGCGATCTTTAAATAGATAATAGTTCATGGCGGGATTTCTTTATTTACACTGTCCTGTTTTATTGGGTAGGGTAAGTGTGAGGTTTGGAGCACCCTAGAACCTGGTTTAAACCCCCAGCGGCCTTTTTTTCCACTGGCCGTTCCAAGGCGGTAGCCCTATTGTCAACCCTTTTTGTGTTTGTGACGTATTTAAACTTTTATTCATCTTTAAAGTTGTTCTTTGTTTCTCTGTGTGTTTGTGGTTGACTGTCGTCCTTGAATGCTGCTTTTCTTTTTTGATTGTTATATCTATATATATGTCTAGTGTTCGAAAGTGTGTCTATTTAGTAGTCGAAAGAGTGTATCTTTATATTCGAAAGTGTGTCTCCTTAGTATTCAAAAGAGTATCTATTTAGTATTCGAAGGAGTGTATCTTTAGTATTTGAAAGTGTGTCGTTTTAGTATTCGAAAGGGTGTCTCTTTGGTATTCGAAATAGTGTCTCTTAGTATTCGAAAATATGTATTCGGATGGGGACGTAAACCGGGCGGTCCCGTGTATCGGTCTATTCTCCGAGCACGTTAAAGAACCATAGGAATCTATTCGATAATAAGAGTAGGGCAGGTTCCCGGATTCCTATGTATCCTTCCCCTCTCTCTGGGACGGCTCTAAATAACCTATACTGTGTTGATGAGCCGTTAAACAACATTCAATTCAATTCTATTTAGTATTCGAAAGTGTCTCTTTGGTATTTGAAAGTATGTCTTTTTAGTATTCGAAAGTGTATCTCTTTAGTATTCGTAAGTATGTCTCATACACACTTGTTTTTCTATGAAAACTCTAACTCATCGGTAACGGCACTTTGTTGACGTCATCCAATTACGTCGCTTGTTACAACGTTATGTGACGTCACACATTTTTCAGACGGTAAATCGGGCGTTTTACGGTCGCAAATTGGAGACGTTAGCCAATGAAGTTACGCGTTACATTATAGCTGCATTAGAAGTGCTGTGTTTTGGCATAGTATAGTTGACAGAAGTATTGAAGTTCAAATACATACGACGTTACCCTAAAACAATAGATGAAACAACATTTTTGCTATATCTACCATTCGAAAGCGTAAATATAGTTCTCATGGTTGTAGCCGTAATGGTAAGATCAAACGGAAATCACGTATAACTATGTCAGTCGGTGATTTACATACTAATTTTAAACAGTCTGCAAAGCACAAAGCTTTTTTGTCTCACATCTCTATCCATTTCTTCATTTTAACTGATTGACGAGGAAGCAGACAAAACTTTCATTCGAATAAATCCGTTGTATAACACTGCTTCCATAATTCAAAGCTATACGCAGCATGTTCTCCAACCCCATATTGACAAGGAGTCTGATCACGTCAGACATTTTCTAAAAACTCTTTATCTTAGTAAGGGCATTGATTTTATTGATATATCAAGCATTTTTCGAGATGATCGTGTTGTTGATTCTATTCCTAAATATTTCAAAAATTCCTAAATACTATAATTTGTTATAAGTACAAAAAGAATTAGAAATATGATTTTCAACTACAACAAAATAGTGTCTGACCTTAATATAGTAAATAACACTCCTAAGGAATGCGAGAGTAGAACATCTAAATTTTGCTATGCTCCGGCCGGTCATGTCATTCCCTGTAAATAAATCTATTCGGCATTTGTTTTCTAAAGGTTCGAAGAATAGATTGATTTAAATGCATGCCGTGGTCAGATCTTCCAATTCTTTGAGAATTTTAGTATTAAAAGGTGTCGTAGAGAACATGAACTCCCTTTCTACTTGGAAAAAGACTATTTTTAGCATCATAGATACCCGTATTAACTTCTATACGGCTAACCCCTCCCTACTTCCCCCTAGACCTAGGTTTTCATTTCGTGATTTAAAATCGGGAATCCAGGAATTTCATAATAAGTTTGTTTTAGTTTTAGTTCCTGCTGATAAAGCAGCTAATAATATATATCTTGTCTGACGCCTCCATTACGTCAATGTTATATCTCAGGAACTCGGGAGTACTAATTTGTATACACCAGTGCAATCTACTGAAGATATTGTTGTTTCGACGCATATCTCTCATTGCAAGATGTTCAAGGCTAGAATAGACGAAAAGCAAAACAGACTTCCAACGATGTACTGGATTCCCAAATTACACAAACAACCATATAAAGCCCGTTTAATGTCCAATTCTAGTTCGTTCTTGCACCACTACAAGTATCTCCAAACGTTTAACATATTTTCTTACTGCCGTTAAAGATCACTTAAACAATATTGTGCTAAACCTTATGAAAACTCTGGAATTAATTTATTTTGGTCTATTAGAAATTCATGCGACGTTCTTGATAACATTTGCAATAAACGTCAATTGAATTGGGGTTTTAAGGCGCACCAACACATAAAAAGGTTATATGGCGCCTAAAAGGCATGAACATGCCAGGCTCATCTTCCATGTACATCGAGATAAAATATGGAAAATGGGCCTAGAACCTTCTCACCCTGAACTGCAGAGTTGCTGCAAATTCTATCGTAGAAACTCCATTTACGCAATAAACGTCAAGCTTCACCTATAAGTACTATGATTTACTACATTATATACTACTTAACCACACCAACCTATCAACGACAAGCTTATTGCTCTCATTCAAACAACTGTTGCTAGGAAAATACTATATGTTTGGCTTATAACAATATTAAAGCGTTTTTTTTACTAACGGCAGTTTGGACAATTACACTATGTGGACCTGCTGTGAATCACTTATTTTTCTATTAAATAATATGTTCGTCAGGTATGGCACTACCGTTTATAGGCAAACTGTTGGTATCTCTATGGGTACGAACTGTGCACCCTTTGTCGCAGATTTGTTTTTATATTGCTATGAAAGAGATTTCATGTTGAGTCTTTCACCAGATATCCAGGCAGATGTTATTGAATCCTTTAATGACACCTCTCGATATCTGGATGATATATTGAACATTGACAACACTTTCTTTACTACTATGGTTAACAATATATATCCCAAAGAACTTCAACTTAATTTTGTGCTGTTGATTTTATGAGTATTGAGTTCTGCTCAACCCGGGGCCAGAGGGCGTGAGCGGATGCTAGCATATTTCACTACCACTCATGAACAGTCTCAATCAAACCGAGACTGCACTATTTCGTATGTGTCGTGCTCGGCCGTTTCCAAAGGTCCATTATCATACTCTTTTGTTAACAAAGCTAATATTTCTGATATAAAGCTTTTCTTCTCTATTTCGATGATTTTAATTTTGGTAGTGTTAATTATTCCCATTTAGATGGGGATGTTCCCAGAGCAACTTCTTATAGGGTCTATGTGTCTCAACTTATTCGTTTTTCTAGAGCTTGTACTCGAGTTGAAGACTTTAATATTCGTAATCTTTGTATAACTAAAACTTTACTCCATCAGGGCTACCGTTACCATAAACTTCGTAAAACCTTTGCAAAATTTTATTATCGTAACCCTGACCTTCTTTCCAAATATAAGAGTAATTGAAAAATGCTGCGACAAGTACTATCACAACGTGACTTCTATGGTGATGTGATTTACAAACTTCGTAAGATCCTTGGTCATGATCACTTTCACACCATCTTAGTTAAACTCGTTAAAATATAGATATAAAAATCGAACAGGAAAAGCAGCATTCAAGGACGACAGTCAACCACAACCACAACCACTCACAGAAACGAAGAACAAATTTAAAGATGAATAAAAGTCCAAATAAGACATCACAAACACAAAAGGGTTGACAATAGGGCTACGCCTTGGAACGGTCAGTAGCAACAAAGGCCGCTGGTGGGTGGGGGTGGGGGGTTTAAGCCAGGTTCTAGGATTCACCAAACCTCACACTTACACTACCTCAACCCAATAAAACGGGACAGTGTAAATCAAGAAGTCCCCGCCATGAACTATTCTCTAACCAACAAGGCAGCATTAAGGTCTCACATCACACTTCGATTTTACTGTGTTGGCCATAGGCAGTAAATTCCAATTTTCCATTCTGAATCATGCATTTACAGTCTAAAAGTATTTTTTTGGGAAAAATACAGTTACTGCTGCTCATAAAATCCACAAAATCTGGTACATATCCCACTTTGTTTTTTTAATGCCAGTGGTTTCGGGCAAGGTTCTCTTTTCGGCTTTCACTAAACAGTTTGCACTTAAATTCATACGAACTTTGAGCACCCACAAATGTGTCACATTTTGCTGTCAGTGTCGACTAATCGCTGTTCATCCAATCTCACACTATTGTTTTCTCACCTGCAACAATAAAATATCCATGGGCAATTATTAAAATATCTCAAACCGAAGAACACATCCCTATTTTTAATGGTGTAAGAATCATCCTACAGTCACATGCAAGGGAGCTAAGTGTGTAAAAACAATAGCTTATTGCAAGAGGTTTCGACCCTATCATTTTGCAACGTACTGCATGTTTATTGGCTGACCCATTTACAGTTAGCCACTATGCTGTCCTCTCTGATTGTACGATGACCAGACAGATTGTGAGCACTATGCTGACGTCTACCTAAAACCTCAAAGAACGATAGCGTTTGAAGTGAGTACTTGCTTTGTCTACCAAGTCATTGAGTGCCTTCTTTGTGGCTTTCTAGGCTTTCGGCTTGTTATATGCATATATACATGATCATCTATATGTTATATTTATATTGCCTATTAATTCTGCCTTGTTTGTTAGAGAATATAACCTTGCGGGGATATTTTTTATTTACACTGACCCGTTTTATTGGGATGGCAAAGGTTTGGTGCACCCTAGAACCTGGTTTAAACCCCGAGCGGCCTTTTTGCCACTGACCAGTCCAATGCGGTAGTCCTATTGTCAACCCTTTTGTGTTTGTGATGTCTTATTTTGCTTTTTATTCATCTTTATAGTTGTTATTTGTTTCTGTGTGTGTTTGTGGTTGACTGTCGTCCTTAAATGCTCCTTTTCCTGTCCGATTTTTATATCTACTTATTTGATTATTCCATGCAACTCGGGCAAATGGTTTTGAGCAATGACCGTGAAGCCTTTGACAACCGTATACTCCTAAAACGTTAGAAATCCTTATCATTAATGTAGAAGCAAAGGTCGAGCAGGTGGCATAGCCACATAAAACGCCTATTTTAAATATCAAGTACTCGAACAATAAGTATATACATTTGAAAGTAAAGAATTAGGAATTAAATTACTGCCTTGTAAAAGGAAGTGGCCAAGTGATTTAAAATAGTTATGTTTTAAATTCTTAACTAAAATGAGGGATAATCAAGTGTGTGCTGTTTGTTGTTGTTGTTTTGTTGTTGTTGTTGCTTTTGTAGTTGTATTTTTGTCGATATCATTCATTAAAGTATATATATTCACGGATATATACTATCTAATATCAGATGTGAAAAATCACACTATATTCAATATATATAGTTCTAAACAGTAATCTCCGTCTTATCTAAGACCAATGTATCGCAATTATGTATTTGATGTTATTTTATATGCATACTTGTCCAAGATAACATAGCTGTACTTTCTGTCGGATCTCAGTTATTAGGATCCAGAAAACGTCGATAAATCACAATCATTCAATCATTCAGCAGACGGCCTCTCTGAAACACTGAATACCGACGATAACGTGTTTTGTGTTTCCCTTATTGCTACTCGTTTGTCTATCTCAACTCAATTAATTACAGCTGTATCGACACCGTACATCTATCATTGTCTGCAACAATTGCGAATTAGATCAACGGTAAAGCGATGTTTTGTACCGGTGTTTGACTTGGCGATCAAATAAAAAACAAAACAAAATAAATGCGGCATGTATAAAAGCGATACTTCTCAAATTATGTTTTCCACTCGGCCTTAATGACAATATTTATCAACAAGGAAATATTTCAAAAGATCCTAATATTGATTTTTTTTCTATATTTTCTATGCGAAAGCGTTACTCTAGGTCTCATGGTCATAGGCGTAATGGTAACATCAAACGTAAATCGCCAGTAATTATTACGATTTTTATACTACACTCTATGCTTTCACAACTTACCTCTTTTTCAATGTATTCACTTAAGTTGATCGACGAGGAAGCAGACAAAATGTTCATTCGTACAGATCCTTTGTATAACACTGCTTCCATAGTTCAAAGATACACACAACATGTTCTCCGACTCCATATTGACAAGGAGTCTGATCACGTCAGGCATTTTCTAAACATACTATATCTTTAATATTTTTTGTTGTATTTAGTTTTAATATATTATTTAACGTGTTGCCTTATTGTCTACTGACCGTTCAAGTCGGTAACCCTGGCTTAACCACTCTTTCATTTTTTAAATATTCGCTTTATTTTCGGTTTGTGGTACAGTGCGGATCTAAGGTGCCATTGAGTTTGATTATTGTAGTTTCTATATGACCTTTTTCTCATTTTGTGAACATTTTATAAAAAAAAAATGAAATAAAGTGTTTAAATTCATCTTTTATCTCAACGGGTGTGTTGTAGTTTCAAAATCTTCATCATGTTATATACATTTATTATTTTATCTTTTTTTCGTACCTATATCTAATGATATTGGGATTGATTGAAGCATAAACGGGTTTGCTAATTAAAAAACAACAACAACAGCATCTACAAACAAAAAACAAAAAAGAAAAAAGAAATAAAAGAAGGAGGCAACAAATGTGTGTAGTCCCTAGTATATAAGCATGTAAAATCGGAGTGAGCTGGACCTTTCCAATCAACAATACTTCATACGTTTATATACTAGTATAATTTATATATTTTAAAGTTTTTGCAATTTAATATTGACCTAATAAATTCCGCCCATACTTAACTGTTTTTAGAAGGACAGATGTTCAATAAAATCCTTGTTCAACCGTTAAACATTAGTTCCTTTAAACATACACACACGCTCATAAACGAGTATCGTGCAACAAACATTGGTTGCTTTAAACCTACACACACGCTCATAAACATGTATCTTGTAACAAACATTGGTTGCTTTAAACATACACACATGCTCATAAACGAGTATCGTGTAACACACATTGGTTGCTTTAAACATATACATACGATCATAAACATTTATCATGTAACAAACATTGGTTGCTTTAAACCTACACACACGCTCATAAACATGTATCTTGTAACAAACATTGGTTGCTTTAAACATACACACACGCTCATAAACGAGTATCGTGCAACAAAAATTGGTTGCTTTAAACCTACACACACGCTCATAAACATGTATCGTGTAACAAACATTGGTTGCTTTAAACCTACACACACGCTCATAAACATGTATCTTGTAACAAACATTGGTTGCTTTAAACATACACACACGCTCATAAACATGTATTGTGTAATAAACATTGGTTGCTTTAAACCTACACACACGCTCATAAACGTGTATCATGTAACAAATATTGGTTGCTTTAAACATACACACACGCCATAAACATGTATCGTGTAATAAACTTTGATTGCTTTAAACATACACACACGCCATAAACATGTATCGTGTAATAAACTTTGATTGCTTTAAACATACATACACGCTCATAAACATATAGAGAGTGCAGTGGATTTTTTTATTTTAATAATAAATACTACTAGACAAATTGTTAAAAGGCATTTAATTTATTTTATGTTATAAATATAAACGCTATGCTCAGTAAAGAAATGAGTCGCCTACACCATTTATATTTTCAAATATGACAACCTTGTCTGCTAATACTACTCTTCTCCGGAAAATATCTGGCCAAGGTATAATTTGGTATGACGGATTGTGATATTTGAATATCAAAATAAGAATAGATGCTACGTCGAGATATAATAAATACATCAGCAGTCTTAATAATGATACGGCGATTTATAGCGAACGTATTATTTCCATATTAAAGGAATTGATCTTTTGCTTAAGCAGTCATTTGCATTAATGGAAATAGTTTGTAGCGCTGTGCAAATGAGTTTGTGAGCGTCGGAGATTTTGGTATTTTGTCCGCCTTAGTAATACAATGGCACCGTCTTATGGTAATGAAGTAGTCCGTAATATTAAGGAGTGATTTGACAATAAAATATCAATACATGCGCGTATAAATAATGGTGATTCGGAAATGGAGCATTTCAAAATGAATCGCTGTACTTAATCGCTATAGATGAATGAAAGTAATATTACATGGGTCCTATACAATGTATTAACAGGCAATTCTAGTACTTAAACTTCAAAAAGAACGATTATACTTATGTTGCATATTAATGCTGCCTCGTTTGTTAGAGGATACAGCATGGCGAGGATGACTTTACTTACACGGTATAGTTTTACCTGGATGACAGTAGGGCAATAGTATATAAATATTGCATCCCAGTGAGGGTGACAGTGGATATTGTCAACCCGAGGAAAATAAGGTCAACCGAGGCGAATCACTGGGATGCAATATTTAATTTATTATACCGAACAAATGTTTTGATTAAAATTTAAATATACGAGGGGGAAAAATCGAAAAAAACTTCTTTTTTTTTTTTTATATTTTTATACCAGTTTTGAATCTGCTCGCCACATTTTTTTATTGTCGTTTGGTAAACCAAGCGTCTTACGATTGACATAACTTCAACTGTATTGTAATAAGCGTCCACCGATTTCCAATTGCCAAAGCGTGTCGTTATTGGAATAACCCAAAACCTATTTTTATACTTCCCGTGACGTCACATTCGCGTAACAGTAAAAATTGTTAACAGGTGAACGAACAGTAAAAATTGCTTCACGCTAAGGGTATGGGCAATTTATACAGGAGTGTAAACGTGAGGTATAATAGTGAGGTTTGGTGCACCCTTGAACCTAGTTTGAAACCCAGCGGCTTTCTTGCCACTGACCGTTCCAAGGCGATGTTTGTAATGGCATATACCTTGCTTTTCATTCATCCTTGTAATGTGTAGTTTGTTTCTATACGTGTTATTGGTTTTGTGTTCGACTTTTATATCACGTTTTCCTAATACTTTGATATGATCATTATACCAGAGCATTTTAAACAAGTAAATATATCACATACATGTATATAGTTTGGCAATAACGTACATTTTATGACTTTAAAGTTGCAAAGACATACGTTACATTGCTTTCCGTTTTCCTATCAGTGCTAGCGGCCTCGGTAGCTCAGTGGATATTTTCTCGCCTACCTGTGCCCGGCGTGGGTTCCCTCCCTGACGGGTACATGATATAAAGGGTCCTATAGAAACCACAGCGTCCGAACGCAATGGCATCGTAGGTCCGCACTGTACTGCAAACAAGGACTTGAAACTACAATGAAAGAGACAAAAAACAACAGAAAGGGTGGTGAAGACAGGGTTACCGACTTTGAACGGTCAGTAGGCAATAAGGCCTACTGGTTAGCTTGAATCGATTTTGTATGCGCACAATCCTCGCTATTATCCTGTCTTGTCTGATGGAAATCTTCATCCTTTATCTCATCTCCCTCTGAGGTTGTTGTCCCAATATAACCTAATGCGATATATTAACGGGAGGTAAACTCACATTTCATTTCCTATCAGTGATGATTGCATACGTCAGAAAATGTACATCATGTGCAATAATCGAGAATACTTTTACACGTCAGAAAACGTTCATCCTATGCAATAATAGAGAATATGTTTACACGTCAGAAAACACACATTTATTTATTATCACGTGTTTGCTTATAATGACAGTGCCTAAAATAAGTGCATCAATCCTAGTAAATATCGAGAAAAGTCGACAAAACCATTATGTATGGGACGACCATAGAACACTCAAGTCAAACGTATGTGGGTATGTATACAATACGAAGTATTAGCTTGTATCCCATAACAAAAAGCTTCTGTGGGTGTATTTAAGAAATAGAATATTTCCAGCGGATTTATATTGTCCCAGATCAATACCTGGTGGCGGGGTGGGGGATTGGGTGCCTGGGGGTGGGTGGGGGGGGGGACTTGAAGATCATCAATACCAAGGGCATTAGGTAAGTGTGGATGAAAACAACTCACTAGTTTTTGAATTGCATCACAAAGAATAGAATGACCCACTTATATCTCTCCTCATAGCATATAAAACCCATCTAAACATATTATGCTAGGTCAATCACCTTTATAAACATCATTTTTAATGTTGCTTTGTTAGCCAACACATTATCAGCTATCAGTTCATGCCTGCATGTATTTGTTTTCATTTTCACTGATATACCTCCGACGCCAACAGGACCTGTCTGCCAGCATTACTGATTGGAGTGTTGAAATACTCACCTATGTTAAGGTGAACGTGCTCCGGAAAAGACGCCGTTATCTGACAATACAGTTTGATAAAACATATGCTGCTAGTGATAATTATAATTGCATATATACTACGAGAACTTGATCGGACTTTATCTATACTTGCCATTGTTTTTGTTTCTGTAATTATGTCAAACCAACTTTTCTATAGCGGGATAACCTTATTTATCTAAGATAAGGACATCTTCATTTCTTGGAAATGTTCTGCAGAAACTCTTATCACGATATCATGATATATATAACGTGCAGGCACTAAGCAATTCATGGGGAAAAAAGCCTATAATTATGTATTGGTAAATATGAACCATCTAAGAACGAAAGCAAGGGATAAACCTTTAGTGCAAAAAATTAATGAGGATATAACTGAAGCCGGATGCATTAATCAGGGACGTACACTTCACGGGATTAGGTGTGAAATGTGCTCATAATTAGATGCACTCCAAAGTCTGTTATTCTAATAATAGTAAGTGATGCAGTTTATCGTGTTTGTTCGATGTTTTTTAAGGCATTTCTTTGGACTTCGACATCACTGACTACAAGTAAAATGCTAATAAAATATCTTTGAGTCTGAACTTTGAAGAGGTACCTCTCAGTGTTAATTTCAAGATAGGTTTTACAGATGGAACTGTTACTTAAATGACGTTTATTACAGTTGAATATCATACTCCTTTTTGCATCTTATGATGCGTACTGTTTCGATGACGTCAGCGGCTCAGTATGGTGAAATTTCAACTCATCAGAACTTCAAAAGTACTTTACCGATTTCAATAAACTACCACAATTTTCTTAGTTAATATTTCTAATCCAATGATAAAGAAATCGTTTTAAAAAAAGTTTTGTTTTGAAAAATGTATCCGGCAAAGTGAAATCTGTACTGAAAATAAACCTTAATTTCGGGATTTCGGTAAAATAAAGTTATATCACATTCATGAGAGGGTGACAGTAAAAAATCTCACCCTAAGGATAATCAATTTCCAAAGAGTGAACATTTTTACTATCACCCTCTTATGAATGTGATATTTATTTTAGTATTACGAAATCCCCTCGTTAAAGCTGTACAGTCCCTATTTTAACTGATAATAACACCCCAAAGTCGGTATATAAGGAGAAATCGATACGTAAAATTTACATTTTTATTTAGCCTTCGTACAGGTAACATCGATAAATATACGGCTCCAGAATATATGTGATAAAAAAATAGTTGCCCGGAACGTGATTTGAACCACAGCCTTTGCACTTGTAAGATTTGGAAGATGTATGCTGAACCTCTAGACCACTGCTATTTATTGGTATTTTGTAGCATTTTTAACACTAAATAGGCATTACGTAATAACAAGAGCGCGCACACAAACTCATCTAGCGCTAAATAACAAGTCGATATATGGTTGATTTGAGACGAAGTATTAGTTTCATATTGATAAGATACAGTATTACACCAGGCACTGTTAATTTACACGTGCGACAATATGGACTGCATCTGTATTGATCCATCTTTAATTGAGTTCAAATATGTTAAGTTATTTTGCCTCGTAATATATGGTAGTTAGTATACTATTTTCTCAAGTAGCGTTGTAGTTCAGTGGTTAGAGCACAGGACTTGAAATCAGAAGGTCGTGTGTTCGAGCCCCGAAAGAAGCTAACTTTTTTTTTTCGGTAAAAATTACTGTTACCTGTGTATAGGTACGATGTGCACTGGTCGATGTGAATACAGTAAATGATTTCATGCGCTATATTTTCTCGCTTAAATACCCGATTTCGACATGAGCTGGTGAACATGAAGTTACAAATAAAGACACGCCTACAAAGAAGAAATCGATTGATATAGGGACTCTGTAGCTTTAAGGTTAATTTTAAGTACAGATTTCACTTTGCCGGAGATATATTTTCAAACAACCTTTTTTCCAAAAGAAAAAAATGCAATTAAAGTTATATTATTGGATTGGAAATAACTTCACTAAAGAAATGAGTTGTAGTTTATTGAAATCTATAAAGTACTTTTGAAGCTATGATGAGTTAAAAGTCGCATTTCATTTCACCATATTGAACCGATGACGTCATCGAAACAGTACGCACAGTAAGAAATTAGACATTGTTGTCTATGGGAAGTTAGCGTGGGACATTGAAACTCAATTAAAAATAGACGACTGCTTTAAGTGATATATTTGATTAAACAAGTGTCAGCAGTGTGTGATAACAAATATTAATGCAATTCTCAATTTAAGTGCTTTGGCTGTTAACAAATAAATGGTCTTCCTAAGATGATGTACTTACGACATGGGGAAGCAAATAACTCCATGTCCACCGCCGTATGCATGCCATCTTCGGGATGGTTAAAATTGTGTACTATTGATTTTATGAATATTGAGTTCTGCTCAACCCGGGGCTAGAGGGCGTGAGCGGTAGCTAGCATAGTTCACTACCGCTCATGAACAGTCTCAATCAAACCGAGACTGCAATATTTCGTATGTGTCGTGCTCGGCCGTTTCCAAAGGTCCATTATCATACTCGTTTTTAGTATTAACACATAATACTCGTGCACATCACTACTTTAAGATAAACAAACGTCACTACCATGTACATTGTATTGAATGTTCCATGCGCACCCAGAACACGCAACTGTCATGCATCTTATTGATTGTTCCATCATAGATGGTACTATCGTACACCAATCTGGTCGTGTCCGTCCATTTATTAATCTTTCGGAGTAAATCTCCATTATGTCGGTGTTAGATGGCGTGACAAGTGTTCCGGAAGTAATTTGTAATTTATATGCATAAACATACTCTATTCAACCAGATATTATGCCTGGTAGATATTGTTAAGGACCATCCTTATACATCCCTCTTCATGATGTGTGTATGGAATCCTAGTAAAAGTCAGGCGCGTATTAAGGCATACGCACGTACGCCAATGCGTACAATTCGTCAGCAAAAGTGAAAAAAAAGAGTTCAAAATGCCATATTAACGCTGAAATATAGCTTGAGAACGCATCATTTGCCTCCTAATTTTCAAATTTTCCAAACCCCCACCGGCGGGAGGGGGAAACTCCCACACCTACCCCCACTCGCAGCGTCGCTGCTCGGTTCGCAGCTACGCTTCTCATATCTGGCGTACATTTCAAAATGCTCCAGGTACGCCCCTAAAAGTATATATAAATATCGACCAGGATAGGTAGCATTCAAGGACGACAGTCAACCACAAACACACACATAAACAAAGAACAACTTTAAAGATGAATAAAAAGCAAGATAAGACATCACAAACGAAAAATAGTTGACAATAGGGCTACCGCCTTGGCAATATCAGTGGCAAAAAACGCCGCGGGGGTTTAAACCCGGTTCCAGGGTGAACCAAACCTCACGCTTAACCTATTGTCACCCCAAGAAACGGTTCGAGTGTAAATAAAGATATCTCCACCAGGTTATTATCTCCAACAAACAAGGCAGCACTAGTAGGCAATATAAGTAAAACACATCAATAATCATGTATATATAATATAAAACACAAAAGCCTAGAAAGGCACAAAGTGGAACGGTCAGTGGCAAAAAAAGCCGATGGGTGTTTAACCAGGTTATAGGGTGCACCAAACCTCACTCTTACACTATTGTCATCTCAAAAAGCGGGACAGTGTAAATAAAGATATCCCCGCCAGGTTATAATCTCTAACAAGCAAGGTAGCATTAATAGGCAATATAAGTAAAACACATAACTGGCCATGTATATATAATATAAAAAAACAAAAGCCTAGAAAGCCACAAAGTAAGTACTCAATGACTTGACATAAGCCAGAGCAAGAAGAGAACAATCCGTAAAGGGTACGGCAAGACAAGATTAAGAATAAGTATACACGTTGAACAGAAAATACAGCTTTCACAGAACACAGTAAAGACAAAAACACGCAAAAAGGAAAACAAGAGTGTCAGTGTTAATAAGGAATACATGAATATGACGTCACAAACACAGAAAGGGTTGACAATAGGGCTACCGCCTTGGAACGGTCAGTGGCAAACAGGGCGCTGGGGGTTTAAACCAGGTTCTTTGTTCACTTACCCTACTGTCATCCCAATAAAACGGGACAGTGTAAATAATGAAATCCCCACCATGAACTATTCTCTAGCCAACAAGGCAGCATTAATAGGCAATATAAGTAAAACACAAAGATGCTCGTGTATTTATAAATACAAAAAAACCGAAAGCCTAGAAAGCCACAAAGTAGGTACTCAATGACTTGGCAGAAGCCAGAGCAACAAGATAATAAACCATTGAGGGCACGACAAGACAAGAGATTGTATGAAAGTGATTATGACCAAAGATCTTACCAAGTTTTTAAATCAAATCACCATAGAAGTCAGGTTGTGATAGTCCTTGTCCCAGAAGAGTTCTTAAATTACTTTTATATTTTAAAAGTCGATCAGGGTTACGATAACTTTTTGAACAGGTTTTTTGTTACTGTAGTTAATGATTACTCTTTTTTAGATAGGATCATTGCATTTTTAAAAAACAAAATGCAATATAGTCGAAATAATACATAGTGTATCAATGATAAGCCTTGTTTCACATATCTATTATCCTCGTCTAAATAACGAGGTCTTATTTAATGAACATTAATTCATGTTAAGGCTCGGTTGACATACTATGATACCATAAACCATCAATGGTAATCCAAATAGCAAATATATATAGAAAATACAAGACAATTCTCAGTAGTACTTGTTTAAATTTGGCTAATTAATGTCAGTTATCTCCCTTTCTTGAATAAATTTCTTGAAACAGTGATTCAGATCTTACGTATCCCACACGAAATAATTGAAATAGTATGCATGCATCAGTGACTACCCCTAACAAATTTTGAGAAACGTATCAGTTCATTCTCATTGCAATTAACTCAGGTAGGTGAAATGGTATTTTAATGTGATAAGCTCTTATACAACATAGAATTTGAACACACACATAACAGAACGTCTCTCTGTATACGCGAAACCAACTCTAACATATTTTAATCAACATTCCAGATCATTCTCATTGCAATGAAAACAGGTAGGCGAAATGGTATTTTATTGTGATAAGCTCCAATGCGACATACAATGTAACCACATATCTCCATATTCGAGCACGAGATCGTCTCTCTGAATATCAAACTTTCTCACAATATGTATATGTATTGAATATATAAAGACGATATTCTTTTTAAAAACACTTTTCATAAACCAATTATTACACTGTAAATCTCTTTTTGTATTACTTTGTATTAACCCTCTATACATATTTATAACTCCTTAATTATAGCTGTTATTCATTTACCGTCAAACCCAATATAATGGAATGTGTACACACACTTTAAATTAATATCTGTTTAAACTGCGACGCCTCTTGAATGATCTTCAATTTAACATTATGAATGCGTGCTGTTAAACAAACACTTATGAAATACTATGTTTAAGAATATAAAGAATGGTCCATATTTATTTTCTGCATAGGCTGAATTGTAGAAATATGTGGAGATTTATTTAATAACAACTTATTAAAATGCTGACAGAAATTGTGAATCATTTAGAGAAAAATGTGAAGAACTCTAGTAATCTCTTGTTAGAGATTATATCATGGCGGGGATTTATTTATTTACACTGTCCTGTTTTAATGGGATGACAGTAGGGTAAGTTTGAGGTTTGTTGCACCCTAGAACCGGTTTAAACCCCCAGTGGTCTTCTTTGGCACTGACCGTTCCAGGGCGGTAGCCCTATTGTCAACCCTGTTGTGTTTGTGATGTCGTTTGCATTTATTATTACTTTTGCCTTCTTGTTTGTCTGTTTGCGCGTTTGTTTCTGTGTTTTGTTGTTGACTGTCCTCCTTGAATGCTACTTTCCCTGTCCGATCTTTTTATATTTCTTTGTGTTTGTCACTTCCAAGGGATCCCATTTTCAATATTTACTGACATTTACACTAGCGTTTTTTTAGTGCAGAGTGGGGGCCGTAAAAGGTCGCCCCGACTACGGATCATCAAGCCAATATTTGTGTCTTTAAAGTAGATTATCGATTAAGCCGATACTAGGACGCGTGAGATGTGTTGCACTTAACATTACCTCTCATGAACAGACTCAATAAAACCGAGTCTGCTACTTTTATCTATTGTATGTGTTTGTTGCTTCCAAGGGATCCCATTTTCAGTAATTATCTATAAAATAACAAAGCAATTCTCATTCCTATCTTATTAGCCATGTATTGTAATATATGTCTTGTAGAAATGCTGAAATACAATATGAGTAAACCAAATTGCTGGATTTTACTGCTCATCACCATTGATTGATTGAATGATTGGTTGGTTGATTGATTGATTGATTGAAATAGGGGATAAGAAGTGACAAAATCAAATAAACGAAAGTAAGCTTCAGACTCGTGTTTTTGTTTAATTGAAAATATTCCTGAATAGTAGGTGCAAACGTCGAACAGGACATGTAGAGCCCACAGAACGCAGCAAGCATTACGTGGTCCCGTTTTAATTCCATTGATCGATGGGAAAGCTTATATTAGTGGGATTTTATAACGGATATTTCGAAAATAAAACATGTTTAAAAACATATTTTACTGAATAAATGCGAAAATCTGTTTAAAATTATATATTAAAATATTTTAATTTTACAATATGCAAGCTTTTAAATTTGAAATTAAGGTTTTATTTCAGACCCAAGCCAAACACATTTTCGCTTCTTCGAGAAGGGATTGGATGGGGTATGAAAGTTAATACGCGGACCACGTAATGTATACTAAAGGATATAGAAACGCAACTCGGAAATTTCGCTTCTTGTATGTATAATATACCTCTGTTAATCAAATTGTACACGGTTATATTAGACCTTTGTTTCGGAATAAAGGACTAAAACAAAACGTAACATACCACAGGTTATCTCTTCAAAGTTTAATTTTTGATAGAATACGAGTTTGGCTCAAGCAGGTGGACAAACTAGGATGTAAATGTTTGCAATCTCTTTACCTTAACTACATACTGAAATGGCTCAATCTTTTTCAAATCGGAACTTCAACATTTATGACTTTCGTGTCACAAGGTGTATTGTGATTAATAAGTCAACTAAGGCACAGATGTGTCCTCCCTCTAATTAGTTGAAACTTAAAAACAAAACAATAAATGTCACTGTAAGTGACAAATGGCCCCGAAGTGGTTTTGACATTTGACCTCTAAGTGTGACTTGACATTGGAGCCACGGACCTGGATTTTGCGGGCGACACACCGTCTTATTGCGATGAGCATTTGTGCCAAGTTATTTGAAAATCCGTCCACGAATGTCAGAGTTATTGACCGGACAATTGGACGAAAGGACTGACTGACGGACGGTGCGACTCATATATGCCGCCCTTATTATGGGGCATAACAAATATTGGGTTCTGAAATATTACATGGAATTAAAAGTGCAGTATATAAATTATATCGCCGAAATTCTCGAGTTGTGTTTCTTTTTTCCTTCAGTTTATATGAATATAATTACATATATATCCTATATCCGAAATGTTATTGAGAATGTGAGACATCACAAACATAAAATGGTTTACAATAGGTATATCATCATGGAAATGAGAAAAACGTTCCTATAGAAACCACAGCAATCAACGCAATGACACCGTAGATCCGCACTGCACCACAAACCGAAATATGGGCATATTTAAAACGTCAGTGAACAAGACAATAAGTAACAGAAAGAGTGGCGAAGACAAGTTTACCAACTTGGAACGGTTAGTAGGCAACAAGGCCTACAGGTTAGCCTTAATATATTTTGTATACACAACCTCGCTATTATCCTCACGTTAACGTCCAAAACAGTGAAATAAAAGTACATCCCATCAAAAAAAATCTCTAACAATGACGTCCACATCCAGAGAAATGGCATAGTTAATGGCAAAACAGCCGCTGGGAGTTTAAACCGGGTTCTCGATTCACATATTCAAAATGCAACCTGTTACCACCCCAACCACTACCACTACCGAAATTTAAATTGTACAGTTCAACTAAGGGAGGTGTATATTTGCATTGTATTGCAATGAGTGTGTGCGATGTTCAGCTGTTAAACAAGTCAAAGGTCCAGCGTTACATATTTATTAAAAATGATATATATAAAACCTGCACACAACAAAATACAAGACGTTAGTGTATGTATGTGTGTATGTGTGCGTGCGTGCGTGCCTGCCTGCGTGCGTGTGTGTGTGTATTATGTATGAATTTATGATTTCTTTTCCTAAATAAGACCTAAACAAGTGGTGCACTAGTGTCTTAACGGTGTGTTTAATAGTCCAATCACGTCGGTGTCTACCTAAGCAGTGAAGTCAATGTGAACTCAATGTTGAACTTTGAATTTCGCTCTTCGGGGCATTTAATTGTATAAGATACTGGGACCATACGCCGTACGACATGGGGAAGCAATTAACTCCATGTCCACCACCGTATGCATGCCATCTTCGGGATGGTTAAAATTGTGTATTATTGATTTTATGAATATTGAGTTCTGCTCAACCCGGGGCTAGAGGGCGTGAGCGGTAGCTAGCATATTTCACTACCGCTCATGAACAGTCTCAATCAAACCGAGACTGCAATATTTCGTATGTGTCGTGCTCGGCCGTTTCCAAGGTCCATTATTATACTCTTTTTTTATAGTGCTGCCACACAGAAAAGATCCCATTATATTGACAAACGTAACATAGTTTCCTGAGAAGGCTGTTGACACATGCGGAATCATAAACGTGTTTGTTGCCTACAAAAAAACAGGCACGGATCCCACAGATGCGCAAATGAATTGTCAAGCAAAGGATATTGTTGTAGCTGTAGTCGGTTCTCAGTCAAATGAAAAATATGTTTAATGTTTATATAGTTATTGATTGGTGAGTGTCAGGTCACATGGCGTTCCGTAAACAATGTTATTGCTCGATCTACCCAAATAATAACTGTGCCTTGTTTCCGATCCGTTTTAGGAATTGGATTAAGTTATGTGCCATGAAATAGACAACAGTCCATGATATCAGGCTGTCTATTTAAGAACACTCGTGGCTTTGGCCATGTGCTTATTTAAGCAAGGAAGATCTATAAAGCCTGAATACCTTCCTAGTGCTAATCGTTCATGAATTATGGAGCATATTTGTAAATTGTTGAAGTTTTATGAGAAGGGGCATAACTCTGCATTGAATAATTGATAAGAAAGAACTGTGTAAAGTTTCATGACCATAGGTTAAAATGTTGCCATGTACTGAGCTTGGTTATGTTTCAGGTTACAGTTTCGTGAAAATAGGCATTACTCTGCCAAACTGAAATGCATAGCCATAGGACATAATTAATGAGGCGACATGTATAAAGTTGCATGCCCGTAGATCAATATTTTGAGCTCGGTTAGATTGCTAGTTTCAGTTTATTGAAATGGGGAATAACCAAAATGAAAGTCACAGTTATTGGGCATGTGTAACAACATACCTTGAGACAGGATGAAGATACGTATGAAGTTTTATTACAAGGTCAACTACCAGTTATAAGCACGAGTAGGTTGCTGGTTAAAGTTTTATGAAAAGGGGCACGCATCTGAAGAAATGATTGATAGGAATTATTTGATATGTGAAACGACATTCCTTTGCTTAAGATGAAGATATTTGTGAAGTTTCATGAACATAAGTCAAAAGCTTTTCAAGTTTTACAAGTTATGAGCTCGGTTGGGTTTCAGTTCAAAGTTTATGAAAGGGGACATAACCCTGCCAAAATAAAAAGTAAGAAGTGTAAGATATATGTGTTTGTTTGTTTTGTTTGTTTGAAGTGTGTTTTACATCATTTTTAGCACATGTTTGGCCATATATGAATTTCGATTTGGTAATGGCATGTCTTGAGGTAAGCTGAAGATGTGTAAACAGTTTCATGAATATCGGTTAAATACTGTTTAAGTTATGGCCAACGTTAGATTGAAGGTTAACGTGTGCCGGATAGACAGACGACGCATAATGAAGGACGACGACGACGACGACGACGACGACGACGAATTACGGAGAAAGTGATCCCTAAGTGTCTACACAAAAGTCATAACGTATACAAACAAAACGTTCTAATAATGCATGGCTTCCGGTCTATCTTTAGAATTGATTGGAAGAATGAGCATTTGCATTCATGTCAACAGAAATTTATTTTTTATTTTTTATACTGACCCTTGAATGTTACTAATGCACTAGGCGCACCGCCTCGTGCAATAGTACCCTTCTCGGGTCAGAAGTCATTCCCTGTGATAAATAGTTATAAACAATGAATTCTAATGAATTAAATAGTTGTATAATGATGGTAGTGCACACTTTACAGTCTATGACAGCAAGAAAAATCATATTGAACTGGAACTGAATCCTCCTTCAACATGATAATATATATTCCATACAACTTTATATTGCACTCTTTAAAATGATGTTAATGTATAAACATAAATCCCAAAAGAAAACAGTTAACTATGTATTATATTTTATTTTATGCCGTTAACTCATATTGTTTACAGACACACGGTGTGTACTACAAGACAACAAAACCTCTTTGTACAGCAGATTATTCCAAACATACATTACAATGTTACACGTTTCATCCATGTTTGTTTTTTCAAAATTAATAAAAAAAATCCGTCTTTGAGAATATGTGTTACATCACAATCAGTTTGCCAAATCGCTTTTATTTCACTGCTGAACTATACTAGTTCACTGCTACACAACACATAAAAACGATGAATGATTTCTTATCCAGAAGGTGACCAATCAACACAATGCTCCGCTTGAAGTTTCAGCCGTCAGTGCCATCCGGTTGTCGTAGATTGTCGGTGCCTGTAGAAGTACTCCGCATGTTCCGATCAAAGAGGCTGAGGTGAATACCCAGAAGAACATCCGGTCCAACACCATGGCAACAAACTTCCAGTCTTCGACAATCTGTAATGATATCATGTTCAGATTATAAATAAAAGCTTTTTTTTAATTATTGAAACAATATCAATGGCAAACTTGGCTCATTCTCTTTATGTTGCTTTATTTATTTCACCCGTAAGTTAGCATGTTGAGGCTCATGGGCCATACATTCTTACATATTACATACGCGCATATTAATCTTTACGTATATTGATAACACCTTTATTAATACTAACGTGGTATTATATTTACGTACATTCCACCAGATATTCAGGCAGATGTCATTGAAGCCTTTAATAACACCTCTAGGTATCTGGATGACAACTCAACAAAGCTTATTTTTCTGAATGCTCTTGCTTCTTTTCAAATTGTTAACATGTTAAAATGGAGAAATAATAAGCAAACTTTATGCGATTTCAATTTTGGCATTGCACATTAACCCTACTTAGAAGTGGATGTTTCCCGAGCAACCTCTTATGGGTGTATTTTTTTTAAATTATTTGTTTTTCTAGAGCTTGTAGTCGACTGGAGGTATTTATTTTTCGTAACCTTAGTATAACTGGCTACTCTATCAGAGCTACCGTACCATACATTTCGAAAAAGATTCGCAAATTGTTATTACCATAACTTTGATCTATTTTAAAACATATATTAAGAACTCTTCTGTGACAAGGACTATCACAACTTGACTTCTATGGTGACCTTGCTAAACGGTTTATCAAAAGATGTCAATCCCATTTCTTGCAACGCACTGCATGTTAAGTGGTGACCTATTTACAGTTCGCCACTATGCTTTTTGGTTGTGCGAAGATCAGACAGATATAACGTCTACCTAAATCCTCAAAGGAAGGTAACGTGTGAAGTTTTGTCTTCAATCTTGTCTTGTCTTGCTTTAATAGTTTATTCTCTTGTTGCCCAAGCTTTTGCTAAGTTATTGAGTACTTGCTATTTGGATTTCTAGGCTTTTTTATGTTCATATATACAAAGTCGTCTTTTTATTATACTTGTTAGAATATAGATATAGATATCGAACAGGAAAAGCAGCATTCAATGACGACAGTCAACCACAAACACACACAGAAACAAATAACAACTTTAAAGATGAATGAAAGGCCATATAAGACAGCAGAAACACAAAAGGGTTGACAATAGGGTTACCACCTTGGAACGGTCAGTGGCAAACAAGGCCGCTGGGCCTTTAAACCAGGTTCTAGGGTGCACCAAACCTCACACTTACCTTATTTTCATCCCAATAAAACGGGACAGTGTAAATAAAGAAATTATTGGAAGATATAACCTAGTGGGAATGTATTTATTTACACTCTCCCGTTTTATTGGGATGACACACGGGTAAGTGTGAGGTTTGGTGCATCCCATAGAACCTGGTGTACACCCCAGTCAGCCTTTTTGCCACTGACCGAAGCAATGTTGTACCCCTATTGTCAATCATTGTGTTTGTGGTGTCGTAACTTTGCTTCTAATTGTCTTCACTGTAATTGTCGTTTGTTTTGTATGCGTGTTTTTGGTTGACTGTTATCTGTGAATGCCAAACTTTCTGCCTGACTTGTATACCAACTTGTATCCCTTTGACATCATATAATGTATGACGCAATAATTGAAAAAAATTTATTTTAAGAAAATCGAAAAAATTCCCCCAAATGAGTAATGTAACAGACTACGTTGTTGTAGTCCGGAATAATATACCATTATTGACCTCTTCCAAGGAAGGACATATTTTCATTTTACCCCACCTGGTGGTCATTAGTCTTCTGTTTTTTACCTCAGTATTGTATAATGTCCTCTTTTTGTGCAGTAAAACGAAGTTGGTTTGCCTATGGCGTGATAATACGAAACGTTCGTGATTAAATCGGAATTTCCAATTTGTATCGTAATCTGGTAGAATATTTCGGTTTTAAGCCAAAAACAATTTGCTTTTATATTACTTTAGTCCTTTGTATTGTCAATATAGTAGTAATGTCTTTTTATTAACATAGCCTCCCATGATTAAGAATAACTAGGAGAGAAGAATAAAGCCGCGACCCTATAACCGTAGATTTCACGCAAAGACTCGCTAGCACCATAAAAGCAATACATCAAGAACACGAAACGCAAAGAAAAGTAATGAAGGTTTAAATGAGACCAAACCAAACATATCATAAATTATATTGCAAGCAGTGAAACGTATATTATATGTCACCAAAATATACTAACATATAACTACAAAAAAGTGTTGGTGGAGCTGGTATGGTCTGCAAGCATTAAGCCTTTGTTTCGTATTCAATAGTAAACTTCGAAAATCTTTGCAACATTTTATTACCGTAACCTTGATCACCTTTAAAGTAATAATAAAAGAAATGTATGAATTCTACTGGGGAATGTAATATCACAACCTTACTTCTTTGGTGACGTGATTTACAAACATTACGTGGTCCCGCCAGCGATCGGAAAGCTTATATTAGCAGGATGTTATAACGGATATTTCGACATAAAACGCGTTTAAAAATATGTTTATTGAAAAAATGCGATAACTTGTTTAAAATTACATACTAAATGTTTTAATTTTACAATATGCAAACTCTTTTAGCGAAACTTAGGTTTTATTTCATACCCCAGCCTACCCCGTTTTCGCTTCTTGACGAAGGGGATGGATATCCTACTGTCATCCGAATAAACCCGTAATAAAGATATTCCTGCCAGGTTACATTCTCTTACAAACAAGGCAGCATTAATAGACAATATAAGTATAACACATTAATTATCATGTATATATGGAAATAGAACCCAACAGCCTAGAAAGCCACAAAGTAGGCCTAGGAAGCTTCAATGCTTCTTGGTATCTAGCTTCATAAAAACAACATAATATGTAAACGGTTACCGATGAGTATTCGTCGCCTTCTTGCAAATGTCCAGATATGTAATTTACGTCATTGATCATTCCTTTAACATTCTCTGGTAGTTCGGTCGTCTGTTCATTGTGTTGTTGACAGTTAGGACAGTTGTCGTCATCCGCGACAGGGTGCAATCCATGTTGAGGCTGTGACGTCACGTGACTTTCTTCAAACCGAACAAAACTTGGCGATTGGTTCATTCTCGAATTGTTCATACCAATACGATTGGATTTGAATATTTGATTGTGCTTGTTAACAATTGGTGGTCGACGCATCAGCAGCACTTTTGGAAGCATTTCTAAGAAAACACACCTTACCCACGACGACATTTTATGCGTAGCTGGTGACCGAAAGTGAACAGCTACTACAAACACTGTGACCAAAATAGACAATGTGACAAGAATCATAGTGAACAACAAGTATTTACCAATTAATGGTATCACAAGAGATGTTGGAGGTATAATTTCCGTAAGCAACAAAAAGAATACGGTAAGGGAGAGAAGAATCGATATACACAGAGTTATCTTTTCTTCACTGTTTGATGGTAGATAAAATACAAGCACTGTAAGGAAAGAAATCGCCACACATGGCAATATGAGGTTTACCGTATGGAACAGTGTCTTACGACGCATGGTTATACTAAATGTCAAATCTGGATATGATTCGATACAGCAAATATATCGTTTAATATTCTTCTGAGCAGTCACTGCAACAATGTCCCATTCTACATTTTCGTAAAAGTCGTTTAGGTCAATTCCGCGTTGGATGATTGTGGTAGACTCTGCGTTTTCGGCACACACATGTACTAGATCAATCTCAAATCCATCATAGGTCCAAGAACCAAATTTCATTGAGCATTTCTGAATATCAAAAGGAAAGAATTCTACGTCCATTATGCAAGCACTTTTATAGATGGCGGGAGGTTCCCATATGACTGTGCCAGTGTGAAACACAGTTGCCTTCGTTGATAAGGTTACTTCGAATTGTCCATCAGCACTGAAAGAAATATACAATATATATACAGGTCTTCATTTACTTGATAAAGGACGTTGATTTAATGCACATTATTTGATATTTATATCATTTAGTAATATTAAAATAGTGTTAAAATAATAAAACACATTACTTAGTAAGATTAAAAATGTTTTTGAAATTAAGAATATCTTCTCATCGTTTGATATAAATATATTTCTAATGCTTTGTTTATCTTTTATTTGTATATGTTTAAGTATTAATAGGTATCCTTTCATTCTCCCCTAAACATCTACAGAGATTTGAATGAAGGTATCCCAGCATTCAAAATTTTGGCCAATTGTCACATAACTAAATCCTACAACGAAGCCACTAAACGTACACTTAGCTGATCATACTCATGCAGACCGTGTTACTTTACTCGAACAGCTATCAAAAACACTACGAAGGGTAACTTATATTTTAATTTACCTATTTCAGTTATGTCCGATGTTCATCCTTCCACGTCCATAGATTATTGATGACGTCACGTTTTCAAAATATACAAAAATAGTGCTAGCAATACAATTAGTGATTAAGTTATGATAATTGGTGATTAAGTTATGATAATTAGTGATTAAGTTATGATACATACAGCTGATTTCATCGGGTGTATCGTATATGTTAAACGGATTGTAAAAACAGATGTGAGTGTCTTTCCCTAATATGCCTTTTGTGAATAGCGGGAGACTGACTGGCATGACTGATCACGAACGAATGATTTTTAACTTAAACATTTTGAAATCAGCTGTTATGGCGTGTCCGTCCATATCTTTGTCGGCATTTCAAAATGGCCACAACATATTAAATATTTTAAAGGGCACATTTTTTTCAGGCTAATTTACAAAAACAATGCCTACGTTTAATCTGAGGATTTCTAAACGGCTGTAATGTGATTTTTTCTGCAAACCTTTTTCACATATTCTGTAGTATGGATGTGAATACAAGAGTATGACAGTGGACCTTTGGAAACGGCCGAACACGACACATACGCAGTCTCGGTTTGATTGATATTGTTTATGAACGGTAGTGAAATATGCTAGCTACCGCTCACGCCCTCTAACCCCAGGTTGAGTAGAACTCAATATTCATAAAATCAATAGTACATAATTTTAACCATCCCAAATATGTCATGCATATGGCGGTGGACATAGAGATATTCCCCCACCCCCCATGTCCAGCAATGGAATTTAGTTGGAAGCAGCGGTTATGAAGCCTGCGTATCACAAGTAACAGCCAAAAGACTAAATTAAAAAGCAGACAACATATCCTAGGAGTGGTGAAACAATACCCTGTGCGTTTTATCGGCCGGAGTAGTGGAACCACCGAATCGAAAATTAAGTAAGAAAACAAAAGCAATTGAAAATGTACCACCGATAACTAAATATAAATATCGGGCTCACCGATCTCCAAAGATCGAATGAATAACAGTCCTGATTGCAAGCGCGGGGAGACGTTTTACTGCCGCCACACTGCACAAGCAACTCCATTTTGCTATATAAAAGAGTATGAGAGTGGACCTTTGAAAACGGCCGAACACGACACATACGAAATATTGCAGTCTCGGTTTGATTGAGACTGTTCATGAATGGTAGTGAAATATCCTAGCTACCGCTCACGCCCTCTATAACTTAAATGTTGTTTTGCATAATTAGTTGAGGTTATTTATTCGAAATACACGACTGTTGAAACGACTTTTGAAATAGAAAACTTACTTTGTAAGACAAAAGAAGTAAAAAGAAAACAACATTACTTGAAGTTCATAAAATACATCATACAGTTAAAACTGGATGGATGACTGAATCTTCAGAAATGAGTGGGGGAACTGGATTTTGGTTAAATAACATGTAAATGTATATGTGCATAAAATGAAAAAATAATGACGTTTTAAACAATTCAAGAATTTATTTTTTAAAAATGCGATAATACTACTGCATCTTTCTTCATTTTTCTGTTTGTGTATATTCACAATATAGCAAATATTATGGGGGTTTTCAAACAATAATACTCTTTTCCAATTATCTTGAGTAATCGAGGCTCATTTCATACTATTTTCAATGCAATACTGCCGTAACTACATTTATACTAGTCAAAATTCCTAAGTACCCAATTAAGAATATGTCAATAATAGTTTCTTTGTTTTGTGTATTTCTTGATAAACTTTTGTATTACTGAAGAATAACGTATAAAAATTCAAAATAAATCATCTGCATGAACACATTTTAAAGCGATGTATTTTCTGAGGAATAAACTATACAACTGGGTACTTAGGAATTGTGATGTGTATAAATAAAGAGGAAGATACAGCAGTGCCGGATAAATAAAGAGGAAGATACAGCAGTGCCGGACTGAACTCTTGATATACGGATCTATATTTTGGTCCGTTATAAAAGGTTTACAAGTATGTGAAATAACTGAAACACAACGAAGAGCGTTTTCTAAAATGGAACAGACCCACTTGCAACTTAAGGTAATAACTTTTAAAACATATAAACGCACTCTTAACGTCTCCTTGTCCATCTGCCGTATAAGTCTAGGAACTTGATACAAAGGGCGTGGCATATTTTTCGGAATAAATAAAAAAATGTAGAAGGAGAAAGTCAGGTTATTCGTTCAAACATCTGTTACCATGGTTACATGACCAGAAAAACATGAAGGAAGGAAAATACATTCAGTTAACGAAAAACAATGACCTTTATCGATTTTTATTTAAAATTAAAATAAACAAAAATATCTCATATTTGTTTACGAAATAAAACCAATTTAAAAAATAAATCATTTATTTCTAAAATAAATAACTTAGTTATACATTATTATCAATTATTGATGATATTCTGTTTTAGGTTGCTTATTTCTGAATTCTTTAACGAATGTGTATTGCAGCAATACACTAAACAGTGTATTGCAGCAGTATATACCTAAACAGAGTATGAAGGGAAAAAATTGGAAATCTCCGAACACTATAAAAAAATTTTTTTATTGCAGTCTCGGTTTGATTGAGACTGTACAAGAACGGTAGTGGAATATGCTAGCTACCGTTCACGCCCTCTAGCTCTGGGTTGAGCAGAACTCGTGATTGTAAAGGAGTTTTTGAATGTAACTGCTCTTTAACGTGCATTGTGGTTTATAGTGTCGCATATGGCTCGGATGGCAGGATGTCAGACAATGTATATATATAATAATACGAGTGATTTTAACTTAATTTGATATTTAACACGTTATTTAACTATAAGTTACTATTTTTTGTTTTGTTAACATGATAATTATTTTTGAATAGACGCGTGTAATTTAAACATATCCAAATAGTAATATTTTGCAAAATAAAAACAATTAATCATGTTTAATGACTTTAGATTTTTCTTTTGCTTTATTATATTAGTTATCACATACTTCATGTTCGCATTTTACATCTACCTTAACTAGTTTATTATAATGTCAAATATAAATGTTACACTCATATACCAATATATTACACTCGGTCGTATTCATGACCTATAAAACACTGAAAACAAGTTTTAAAATTTATTATCATATATACACGGATTTTTGGCCCGCAATATGCACAAAATTACCCTACAATAAGCTCTCGAGAATTAAGCCGTATCATAAATGCGGTCCGATATGCCAAATTAAGGTCATGTGACCGGGCCGAATATGCATATCCATATTGGCCGGGTCATATGACCGTTATTGGCCCGGTCACCTGACTGGGCCAATAACCTTATATGACCGTTACGATTATTGCCGATTGTTTTGTTTGTTTTACCATTTTTTTTAAACCATACATTTGACGTTAAACCCGTCAATGACATGACGTTACCGAAGTGACGTCAACTAACGTAACTGATGTCATTTAAATAAGCATTAAAATGGAAGCCGGCGAGAGGACGTCAGCGCCAGTGGCAAGCCTAACAGCTTATTTTACTTATTGTACTTAGATGGACAAATTATTGATGGATTAAAGGTATCATAAAGTAAATGAAACTGACATAGGATTTTTGTCAAGAAAACGAGGAATGTGTAACTAGATCTACAGAAAAACAGACTACATCTGGCTTTACATTTTTTCACGGAGTGGTTTCGCTCGACCGGTGAGACCAGAGTAACTGAAGAAATTGGCTTCAAGGAGTTGGATGGTCTATAGTGGAAGTTTTATTCTGAGTAGAATATATATTCCGACAAAACTGAATACTAGCCAGACTCGATGAAATCAGTCCAGGCCATCATCAGCTGGTACTTAATCGAGAAGAGGTACCTTTAGATAAGGAGTTTCAGCATTCAAAGGACGTACTGACAGCCAAGAGAAATGCTCTGAAACAGCAAGAAAGGGAAATAAAGATATCGAAATAGGAATGGAATGGACGAATTGAAAAAGAAAAAGAGGGAGAATAAACTACAAACAATAAATCTGAGTTAAAACTGTCCTGTTGTTTTCGTTCATTCATTTTTGTTATTTTTATTTTATAAATGAATTCGTTAAATCTAACAGTTTAATATCCTTTGATTTTATTTATTTTTATATAAAATCCCGATGAAAATGCGTATATATATGATAAAAATATTAAAACATGGGTGATGCGTTATTGTCCGTCATATCGGCCCTCGACCAATATCGGCCCTCAGGCTAAAGCCTTCGGGCCGATATTGGGGTCTCGGGCCGATATGACGGACAATAACGCATCACCCATGTATTAATCTCTAAATATTATATTCATATAAATAATGAACGTTCATTATACCAAGCATATGCCAAAATCATAGGGTAATAACATATTGTCATAGGGTAAATATGCAAGTCCAAATACTGCTTTCCTCGATACTACCAGTTAACATTTAATTGTGTTTAATAGAAAACCGTGAATATATGTAAATACACGTACAAATCCATTACGTAGTCCCGCCTTAATTCCATTAAGCGATGGGAAAGCTTATATAAGCAGGATTTTATAACGGATATTTCGACAATAAAACACGTTTAAAACAACATTTTTTAATGGAAACAAAGTGCGATAACCTGCTTAAAATTACTTATAAATGTTTTAATTTTACAATATGCAAAATTGTTTAAGCCGAAATTAAGGTTTTATTTCATACACCTGCCAACCAATTTTCGCTTCTTGGTTTAAACATGTTTTATTTCCAAATAGCTACAACAATACACAATATTTGTATACAAAACAAAAGGATCAGAACGAAAAATAAAACCTTTTCGAGTTCTTATCCACTAATAAGTTTTTGCTTCCTGGAGAAGGGGTTGGATGGGGTATGAAAGTTAATACTCGGACCACGTTATGCTTTTCAAAGTCAAGATTAGTACATAAATAGCATAGTATGTATGAATAGCATAATATGTATCAATAGCATAATATGTATCAATAGCATATAATGTATGAATAGCATAATATGTATCAATAGCATAATATGTATCAATAGCAAAATATGTATAATAGCATAATATGTATCAATAGCATAATATGTATCAATAGCATAATATGTATAATAGCATAATATGTATCAATAGCATAATATGTATCAATAGCATAATAGCAGTATGATACAATGGCACACTATAATGGAGATGATCGTTCAGATTTTATGCAAAATTCGTATTATTTCCCCTCATCTACAGTCTACTCGTTTAACCACAAATGTTTCGGTTATAATATGGATACAATATTATTTACTTTTTCCTAGCTCCAAAATCAATTTTTCGTCAGATTGTGTTAAATACGATCACGAGCCTTACTCTGAAACAAAACACATTATTTTTTTCGTGTCACATAAAATATTATCACAGTCACACATAAATATATCACTCTAAATTGGTTTGTCCAAATAAAGATAACATACAAATAACATTATACCTTACGCATATTTCAACATATTTCTTTCAATTAATGACTCTAGTTATAAGCATATTCAAGTTGATGAAATAAAGTAATAAAACATAATATAAATCAATAAATCTAACTAAACTAATCCATACATTGATATTCATAATTTTTCATTGCAGAAATGTTGAGATTTTACTTTATTTCAGTAGGTGATAACATTAGTGTTACTCGGTTTTTATCCTTAAGTTATATAGTAAAACATCTTTGGCTGAGTAAAAAGATTATAAGTTTGTAGATCGTATTTTGAATAATACATTATATTGAAGCAAGTTGCATAAATGTGCATAAAGTATACAGGATTTTAAATTAAACACACTGTTAATACCTAAATTGTAATAGTAAACTTGGATGAACATCTAGGATAAAGACCGAGTCTATCAACTGCCAGAAGACAGAGTTGTCAACTTGCTGGTCACTGATTGGACAGTTTATGTTGATGATGCTTTATCAAAATTATGACTTACACAACAACTGTACTATGTCATATTTCTTATTAAGCAAGTTCAACTTTACCGACGTTTGCAATTAAATGCTTTGGAAACCATTTGATACATTGGAAATGACAAATTATTATCTTGTTTATTATCTTTTTTGACAACTATTATCTTTATGCCAGGTTAGGCGGTATACACTGATAGAGGTCAGATACGGGGGTCATCCTTTCTCTGTTGTCATACAATGTCGGGGCCTGAAGAATGATTCCGAATGTTCCAACAACACACGCCACGGTGAATATACACAGGAACAAGCGATCTAAAACCATGGCAACATACTTCCAGTCTTCCTGCACCTAAATGAAATAGAGTTAACGTGTTTTATTTTGTCACAACTTCATACACAAATACTTTCCGGTCCTTATTTTGTGAATTATGAAATAAAAATCAACTAGACTATGGGGTTAGGGTCCGTAAACTTCATAACACGGTATAAAACTGAAACAATGGCTAGAAACAGATCATGACAGTAACATGAATCTCAATATTTGTGAAACTGTTTGTTGAGTTTTATGTTGATTCAATTACATCATCATTGCATATGTGCGTGTGTGTGTGTGTGTGTGTGTGTGTGTGTGTGTGTGTACGTGCGTGTGTGAGTGCATGTGTGTGTGTGTGTGTGTTTAATTGTGTTATAATGTTTCTCATTTGTTATTGTTAGAGAATTCCTTTTGATGGGATGTAGTTTTGTTTACACTGTCTTGACTATTTGAGCGCTGAAGACAGGATAATAGCGAGGATTGTGCGCATATAAAATCGATTCAAGCTAACCAGTAGGCCTTATTGCCTTCTGACCGTTCCAAGTCGGTAACCCTGTCTTCACCACCCTTTCTGGTTTTTTTTTGTCTCTTTCATTGTATTATCAAGTCCTTGTTTGCAGTACAGTGCGGACTTAAGATGCCATTGCGTTCGGACGCTGTGGTTTCTATAGGACCCTATATCTCATTTTTTCAACTATAAAAGTTGATATAAAAATCGAACAAGAAAAATAGCATTCAAGGATGACAAAAAAAGCCGCTGGAGGTTTAAACCAGCCTCTAGGCACCAAACCTCGCTCTTACCCTATTGTCACCCCAGTAAACGGGACAGTGTAAATAAAGATATCCCCGCCAGGTAATAATCTCTAACATTAATATAGGCAGCATTAATAGGCAATATAATTAAACACATAAATGATCATGTATATATAATATAAAAAACAAAAGCCTAGAAAGCCACAAAGTAAGTACTTAATGACTCGCAGAAGCCAGAAAGCAAAAAGAGAACAAACCGTTAAGACAAGACAAGATTAAAGACAAACATCAAACACTACCGTCCTATAAGTATTTAGGTAGTCATCATAGGGTCCACAATCTATCCGGTCATAGAACAATTACAAAGCATAGTGGCGAACTGTAAATGGGTCAACCATTAAACATGCAGTACGTTTCAAAATGATAGGGTCATAACCTCTTTTGATAAACTTGAGTGATTTTGACCAAGGATCTTTCGAAGTTTGTAAATCACATCACCAAAGAAGTCTGGTTGTGATAGACCTTGTCGCAGAAGAGTTCTTAAATTACTTCTATCTTTTAAAAGTGGATCAGGGTTACGCTAACACAATTTTGCAAAGGTTTTTCGAAGTTTAAGATACCGGTAGCCCTGTCGGAGTAGCTTTTTAGTTATACGAATATTACGAATTAAAGTCCTCAACACGACTACAAGCTCTAGAGAAAGGAATAAGTTGAGAAACATAGACCCATATGAAGTAGCTCGGAGATAATTAACAATATCAAAATTAAAATCTTCTCTCTTGTCATAGATTTTACTAATTATTTCGCCATTTTAAATAGAGAGATGTAAATCAAGAAAAAGACTTACACATCATATCATGGTATACAACTGAAACAATAGAAACAGTTTAGTTAGAAACAGTTAGATCATTAATGCCAATATTTGTGAAACAGTGTGTTATTTCTTTTGTTAATTTAATTTAACAGTAATGCATATTTTAGCAATAACAGACATGAGCTCGTTTAAGTTTACACCGATTGTTGCAGAGCCAGGCGGCGTAAGAAACCTTACCGATGCTGTATAATCGCCCTTTTTTAGGTGCTCAGCGATGAAGATGATGCTATCGACGGCCTCTTGTACATCTGGAGACAGTTCCGGACTACGAACTACCAGATTCCCTTCCTCGTCCGTGGCGAGCAATCTATCTGTTGCAGCTGTTATTCTTGAAGAGTCAAACTCAATATCCTCTCTGTTCACAAACTGATTACGCATTTCTATACCATTGCAAGTCCTTACAAGAGTTCTTGCTATTTTCTCGTGCTCTAGATTCGGTCGTCGCATCAAGAGCATTTTAGGTAAAATGTTCAAAAATACCCGTCTCACCCATGGTGCCATTGTATGGGTAGAAGGTGACCGGAAGTGAACATTTAACGTTATCACCGTCACTATAATTGACAGCGAGATCAGTATCATAGTGAAGAGCAGGTACTTTCCAATGAGCGGTACAACTATTGATGTTGGTGGAATGATCTCTGCGAGTAGCAGAAAAAAGAAGTTAAGTGAGAGCAAAATAGAGATACACAAGGTAATCTTCTCGCCGCTGTCAGAGGGTAAATAAAACACCAGGATAGTTAAGCAAGATATTGCAACTGAAGGTATGATTAAATTCACCGTATGGAACAATGTCTTTCGTCGAATGGTCACGTTAAATGTGATATCAGGTGCATCGGTATAGTTTACATTTTTCTCAGCTGTCACCTCTAGAACATCCCACTCGCCGGACTCGTAGAAACCTCTCAAGTCAATACCGTTTACAATGAATTCCTTTGCTGCAGAATTAGAGGAGCACTCGTGGATCAAATCTACTTGAGAGCCGTCATATGTCCATGAGCCAAATCGCATTGAGCATTGTTGAATATCAAATGGAAAGAATTCGACCTCGATCGTGCATGAGCTTTTGTAAATAGCTGGGGGTTCCCAAACCACACCTCCTTTATAATCTAATGTTGCTTTTGTCATTAGTGTTACTTCATATTGGCCATCAGCACTGCAAAATATGTTGTGTAACGCATAATGTTACTGCTAATTTCACAGGGATAATTGCGTTATTCGTCGTCGTATAATTAAGTTTACATAATATATATGCATTATTCCAACCTTAACGCATTCGGCGTTTTTCTTCTGACAACATAAAGCGTAATCATAACGAAGCGGAATAAATACTTAAATTGGGATCCAACAGATGTATGATTGCTGTTGTGTCGTAACATAAAACAGTATGACTATGGAGTCAATCCACCGCAATATGCATGCCATCTTCGGGATGGTTAAAATTATGTACTATTGATTTTATGAATATCGATTCTGCTCAACCCGGCGCTAGTGGGCGTGAGCGGTAGCTAGCATATTTCACTACCGTTCATGAACAGTCTCAGTCAAACCGAGATTGCAATATTTCGTATGTGTCGTGTTCGGCCGTTTCCAAAGGTCCACTCTCATACTCTTTCATAATTATATTTGCTACGAGATGTGTCACTAAGTCAATAAAGCTATCCACAATGCTTTATGTTGCCAACATAGAAAACATTACAATGAAAATACAAATCATAAAGCTCATAAGTAATAAAGAAACGATACGTGGTCTAAACAAAATAAATGGCGACGCTACCGTGACGATACGGGGTCTAAACAAAAGGTATGAATACGCTGCTGTGACGATAGGGGTCTAAGCAAAAGGAATGAAGACGCTGCCGTGATTGCTGTGTGTACTCTACAATGCTCTCACCCTATCCCGAACATTGTTTTAGGACAATAAAGTCCGCAGTGGGATAGTGTGGTAGCCCGGGGATACCGGGTATCGAGGTGTTATTTTTTATAAACGTATATACAAATGTCAATGACAAGTCGTGAAATAAACGAAACAAATCTCACCTGAAATGTACAAAAGAGTATTTGTAACATGTATGTTAAGTATGCGTACATATACGAGAATAACAAACGATTCTATTATTACAGCTTAATACTAGCATTCTGTCTTTTACACCGTGTATGTTATAAATCGTTACGATGACAATATAAATGAAATTACCTTTGTCTTTTATTTTCAGCAAGATATATTACAAATAAATGTGTTTATTATTGATCATTTATCTAATTTATATAACACTGGCCAGCACGATATAAAGGAAAACAACAACAATAGTATCAATAAAAATAAAGTGTACATGACCTTACCTTTTGACTGTGCAGGAAATCTGGCCCGTAATCATAAAGCAACTTATGTGTAAACTGTTACTTAAGTCAAATTTAAGATTTTTACGTATACTGAACAAAAAAAGAAACTTCCGCATTTTAAGCTGTGATTTGCATAGGGTTGACTTTGTTACACTTTGTACACCAATCTAGATAAAATTTCATCATTTTATACTTATCACTCAGTCATTCTGATCAATATTAATAATCATCATAAACCAGAGTTAGTGTGTTGCTGCTAAAATATGTTTTATTGAAATTGCGAAAAACTATATTTGTATTATAAAGGGAGTTAATCTGAAAATATTCATTCTTGAAAGCTGTATGGCGCATAAGTGAGTGAACAGGTCAGCTTACTTTCTCTGTCTTTTTGATGCTGGGGTTATCTTCTGTTTATTTCAATAGAACAAAACTGTGTTAAATCAAAGTTTAAACCACAAGACCCGGAAATGCTGTTTAAACCAAAACAAGGGGAATAACTGTGCGTACAAGTTTGATTCAAGGAAAATTGTTTTCATGACAGTGCTGGCCTTTATCAAAGGTATTAACATATAAGACCAAACAAAATATATTTTCATTGTGTCTGCATGTATGGGTAAAGTTGCGGAAGTTTCTTTTTTTGTTGAGTATATTTTTAATTATCCGTATTAACCTCTCAGGGAACCTACACACCATCAGTGTTAAGATAAATATTTAGTTGTAGGTTTTATTTATCCATAACGTTATTACCAATATTAAGAAAACGTCTTAAATCGATAGAAAAAGTAGTTTAGAAGGATAAAATTTGACTTAAGATATTGCTCAGATGGACCCTGATGTCTGTCACAACTTTGAACCGAGCTCTGAGTATTAGTACTTACCCGTATCAATGCCTTACCTTGTTGCTTTCACCGACCATTCCATCAACAGTCCATTGGATTATTCATTGTTTTACAATTATGTAACGTACAAAACGTATAAATATAGAATGAATATATTTCTCTTTAGTTTATAAATACTTATAATTATATCGTTAATGATAATATTGTCTTGTTTTACATTGACGATGCTTTACAAATATATTATATACTAAATGGACCTCCTAACTACTCATTTTAAATTTTAAATATATGTTTTATTTTTTTTTCTTGAAATTTAATATATTTACATTTGAACCGTATTCCTTACATTAAGGCACAATAACTGTGTTCGATTTATTTTCATTCAAATGACCGATGTTTATATAAGTCGATTGAAATTCAAAAGTTTATATTACGGAGCGTCAAACGTTCCTACAATCAGTACATTTGAAAACGCAACACTTGGTATTTTTTAATTTCCATTTTTGAAATATATTTGAAAGAAGTAGAGCAAATCTTACGGTCATATCTTAACCTTT